>MDKI01224458.1:0-11612 GCA_005239505.1 Nicotiana paniculata
ATAGAAACCATACTATCCCGGCAAGGGAGTCAACAATGGAAACAATATCATCAACAACATGAACAGTAATAGAAACCATACTGTCCCGGCAAGGGAGTCAACAATGGAAACAATATCATCCCGGCAAGGGAAACAACTATAACCAATCTTGCTTAATTAATTAGCTTCACGAAATAAATCCCAACTTGAATCAATGCTCCGCAATAGGAAATGCCAAGAAAATACCATCAACATGTGTAATCATCAAATTAGGCCTAAGTAGTGCTTAATGAAAGATCATATCAATCACAATATACGACCCACGGGCATGCTTGACACCAACATATAATACTCCAATTACTGCTAAACAATTATAGGGCGAGGTAATACAACTTTTAGCTAAGTAGGCAGTTTATGAAGAAAAATATTGCATGATGATAGAAGAGGTAAAATCTTCAGTCAAGTCAATTAATATCAAGTAAACAACAAAGCAAATCTAAAAACAAGTAATTCTAATTTAAGCAGGAAGAGATGAAACTAGCAATTAGGAACTCAGCCATAGCAATTACAACTTCATACACAAGGGATATAAGGACCTAAGAATCCTAAAAGGCCAACCTTCTATAAATAAGTCCGAGTACACACTCATCACCTCGCTTACACGGGCTAATATCAATATAAAAGACTCAAATCCTAAGGGGTAATTCCCCCACACAAGGTTAGGAAAGTTACTTACCTCAAAGACGACAACCTGGTACTCTAAAATGGACTTCTTGGGTGAAAAGGCCTCCGGACGGCTCAAATCCAACTCGGTGAAATCTGTTTTCTTGTGTATATGCAAAGGAACTTCAAATCAAGCTTTATTAATGATTTTTATTTTCTATTGCGGACAATGGAACAAAGCTCTATATTTGTATAAAAATGACCCATCTCCAGAGCGCAAACCGAACCTCGATAGATTGGATCTTCGATTGAACCGCGACTAGAACATGGAAAACTCACCGGAAAATCTCGTAACTCTGCGCATTACTTAGCTCGACTCCGACGTATTTTTTTTTGGCATGAAATTAGTGTCTTTTTGTGGCCTTATATTATGTTTGGAAGTTTGGTTTAAAGGGTGTTTGAACTTTGAAGGTGGGATTTTGAATGGAGTTCGGGACTATTTTGGGAGTGAAATGGGAGAAGCTACAGCTGCTGAATTTTTACTTGCTTTGCTGTTGCGTTTTTCCTTGAAGAAGGGGATGTAGCGCTAGATCTGTAAGGTCCAATCTATGGAGAAGATAGCAGCTGCTTTTTGGAGCTTTGCTGTGAGGTATTTTAATGGAATTTTATATGGGTAATATAGAGGAAATAATGATGGAGGAAGATGACTTTTAAGATCTTAGGTGTTGGGTTCTTGTATTTTAGCTCTTAGAGGAAGAAAATGAGTGAGGTCTTATATTAGCTGGTTGAAAACCAGAAGAAGGAGCAACTAGGTTAGGAGTCCTCCTCTGTTTTTCGTTTCGTTCCCTTCCCCTGCTTTCCCGTTCTTTTCTCTCATTTTTATCTCTCCGTTTTCCCTCTGAATTCATCTCGAGGCCTTCGGGACCTCAACCAAAAATACCAACAAGTCATATACCACTATTCAAACTTATTCCAACCTTCGGAACACTGCAAACAACATCAAAACATTAAATCAATCGGAAGTTCAAGCTTAAGGATTTCTAAACTTCCGTAATTCGCCAACGATGCCGAAACTAACCAAACCACGTCCAAATGACTTGAAAATTTTCCCACACCTCACAATTGACACTACGAACCTATTCCAACTTTCGGAATTCCATTCTAGCCCCGATAGCTAATTTTTCACCGCCGGCCGGAAAACACTAAATTTCCAATTTCGTCAATTCAAGCCTAATTCTACCGCGAACCTCCAAATCCAATTCCAGATGCACGTCCATGTCTAAAATCACCATACGAAGCCGTTGACATTATCCAAAACTCATTCCGGAGCCGTTTACACAAAAGTCAAACTTTTGGTCAAATCTCACCGCTTAAGCTTCCAAAATTAAAATTCCTCTTCCAATTCGACTCCGGATCATCCGGTAACTGAATCCAACCATGAACGCATGTCGATATACATAATGTGAAGTTGTTCAAGACCTTACGCCACCGAACGGAGCTTAAATTCTCAAAACGACTAGTCGGGTCGTTACATTCTCCCTCTCTTAAAACAAATATTCGTCCTCGAACGTGCAAAGATTCGCCTCAAGTATTCAATCACTAAAAGAGAACTTCCAACATACACTCCAATTTACATAAGCCTGACAACACCCTCTTAACTGCAGTTTAGCCTTTCTACCACATCGATATGCCTTGTAGCCAAAATTCTCACTTTCCATTCATTCCCAAAAGACGTGTTTCTAGTTTCACATGTAGCATTAATGAAAACCAGTTACAACAACTCATGCCTACAACCAGAAGGTACTTCCACACAACATAACACACCACACATAGGCCCTTAACAATGCTTCTGATCAAAATAGCTGCCCGATATCAACCCAGTACCGCCAATTAGCCTCATATTTGACAGAACTCTGTTCCCAACCCCGATTATACTGATAATGATGCAAAAAAATGAATACTTCATAATTAGACACTCGAACCACCAAGCCACAACTAACACCACCAGGCACACACCCCGCAAGCTAAAACTGAAGAAACACAAAACGAGAAGGACTGAATATGAAAAGAGTGCACATAAGGAAACTATCAAACAAGCCCGACAGGAACAACCTCCATCAATACTAACCTATAAAATAATATAACAAGGAAGACTAAAAGCACCTGAAAAATTCACGAGGATCCCATCCTCGTACAACTTCTAACGTGGTACACAACCCGGTTCAACACATCAAATCACACGAAATCACGAGGGTCTCGCCCTCAACTCTAAATCACAGATCAAATTTTATATCATACCAATTTAAATCTTCCACTAACTCAGCTCTGCCACTAAATCACAACACTCACTGAACTCTCACCCCGGTAGAGTATCAAATCACAGCTCGAAACCAAGATTACTCAGGAAGAATCACAGCAAGCCTACCATGATGAACAACAATGACTCGCGTCTCGTCTCACCACTCTCAATGATGAATGAAAACAACGATATACACCGACTACCACTTTTAGGATCTCCAAATAGGAGAAACGCAAAAATAAAATGTAAAGCATGAAACTTACTCATAAATGAAATAACAAATGAGGAAATTCATACCGACCAACAGAACTATAACGAAATAAAAATGATGGCCCTCTGTAACAATCAAAACATACCTGTAAGATAACATCTGGAACAATGGCTTCCAGCCTACTATACGAAACACATCAACGAGCCGGGACTCCCCCTCTTGGGCGCCCTCTACTCACCTGAATACCCTGCTGTGACACACCTGCTTGAATCCTAGGACAATATCTCACCCTGTGACTGGTATCTCCACACTCAAAACAACTTCTCTGCTGACGTGGCTGTGGAAACTGTGTAATACGAGTACTCCGAGACCTATGAGTACCTGAAACTCCATGCGAAGCCGGCAATGTAAACTGAACTTGCTGTCCCACAAAACCTCTACCGTGTCGTACCCTGCCTCTATAATAAGGACCAGTAGATCTCTTCAGCCAACGAGGCCTCCTCGCCTCCTTGTACTCTCTCTCCTGATCTCGTCTGTCCTCTCGCTCTCGGTCCCACATGCCTTCTAACCGGCGAGCGATACCTACCACCAGTTAAAACGAAACATCTGACTCCAACTCTCGAGTCATGTTGAACCGAATATTATGTCTGAGCCCCTCAATGAATCTACGGACTTGCCCTCTAACTATAGAAACCAAGGGGGTGCATTTCTGGCCAACTCACTAAATCTGACGGCATACTATAATACTGACAAGGTGCCCTGGCGCAGTTTCTCAAACTCCACGCCCCGTGAATCTTGGAAGGACTGAGGTACAAACTCTCTCAAGAACATCTCTGAAAAGTGACCCTATATAAGTGAAGCTGACTCGGCGGGGCTACCCAGCTCATATTCCCGCCACCCCTGACAAGCCACTCCTCTGAGCTGAGACGTGGCAAAAGCAACCCCGATTGACTCCACAATACCCATAGTACGACGAATGAGGTGACACTACTCCAGGAAACCCTGGGCATCATCTGTCGCCAATTTATTGAAGATAGGAGGGTGGTACTTCTTGTACCTATCAAATCCAAGTTGTTATTCCTCCAATGTTGTTGCCCTAACCACGGGCTGAACTGGGTCCCCAGGCTGGGCTTCCATGACACCTGGAACCTGACTAACATGATCTCTCTGCTCTGGAGTGTAGGCAGCGGGGATTCTAAGCTCCTCCCCCGATCTGTGAAGTAGTTGGTGCACCCGGAATCAATCCCGCCTAAGTCAATGTACCAATCATACTCAAGAACTGTGCCCAGGTCTCCTGAAGTCTGGGCGAAACAACAGGCACCTCCGGCACCTGCCCCCAACTAGAACTATTGGCGGCTCCTCAACTGCTTTATCTAGTAGGTGCCCTAGCTCTGGCACGTTCCCCTCGTCGGCCTCTACCTCTGACCCTAGCGACATCTGTTTCGGGGGTGACAACATCAGGAACCGCATCTCGTGTCCTCACCATCAGTGAGAGATTGGAACGATAATTTCAAAGTTCAAGATCAATGGACTCGCACGATAGGAATGAAGGAAGTGAAATTATCCTAATAGTTCTGTAGCCTCTCGAAGATAATACAGACGTCGTCGTACCGATCCGCAAGACTCTACTAAACTCGCTTATGACTCGTAGCACCTATGAACCTAGAGCTCTGATACCAACCTGTCACGACCCGATTTTCCCTCTGTTGGGTTTCGTGACGGCACCTAGTCTTAAGGACTAGGTAAGCCTATTATTAACAAACATCAATTATAATATAAGAATAGTTTAAGTGCTTTTTGAATTAACTCTCATCACTTTACACTTCTTCCCAGAACCCGGTAAGTACAAGTCATAAGCTTTAGAGAAACTACGCTAAAACTCCAAAAAAATACCACTGCTCAGAAATATGTACAACAGTGCAACAGAAACATAAGATGGTGACTCCGAAACCGCAAACGCTGAAGCAGTTTTACCTCGAGTCTCCACAACAGCAACCGCGCTACTAACAACCAATCGGCCGGCTATGCAAATCCTGGAATCTGCACAAAAATGCGTAGAAGAGTAGTAGGAGCACACCACAACGGTGCCCAGTAAGTATCAAGACTAACCCCGGTGAAGTAGTGACGAGGACTAGTCAAGACACCCACTGGTCCGATAAACTAAACATGCATAAGTATAGGAATGATATGACATGACATGACATTTGTCTAATGACTACACGATATAATAAAAAACATAACAAGTACAAAGCGGAAGGAAAATACAGCAAATAACAACGGAACATCGTAATATTACACAAAAGAAAGGACGAAAGTACGAATCAAAAGCGGAAACCACAACACAATAAAAAAAAACAATAGTAACTAGGCACTGCAATAATTTCCCCCTCAAACCTTAGTCAACAACTCCGACAATTTAGCCAATTCTTCGAAGGTAACCCTTCACCCACAAATTTATATTAAAAACTTTAAAGTATAATCATTTTAAATAGAAAACTTCCTTTAGAAGGTACTTCCTACGATCTATATATATACATATATACTGTGCAGGAGAAAAATCTTTAAACGTAATCCCTTCAAACAAAAGCTTTTAAAAAATATACTTTTCCAGTAGTGGTCTTTTGAACTTAGTTTCCAATGGAACAAGTGCAAAACATCACCCTTCGTGATTTTACTCTCGTCCTCCCCATAGAAATCGACAGATACGACATGTAAATTAAGCAAATTAAGCAAGTAAAAGACATGAACAGTGCAACAACAATTGAGATAAAGGTCAAGTACATGACAATAATAACAAGTCACACCGAATATGTAAGTACAACAATAACAGCTCAAAGTAAGGGCACACACATACACGGGGAAACATATATCACATCATAATGCATGTCCCTCGTCCTCACCTGCACGGAAACACCCTTCGTGCCATGGACTCACAAAAGTATGGCACGGCATCACCCTTCGTGAATTAGCACTCACTCACAATATCACGCACGACATCACCCTTCGTGCTTTTACCCTCAATAATATGGCACGGGCATGCTTGGCACCAACATATAATAATCCAATTACTGCTAAACAATTATAGGGCGAGGTAATACAACCTTTAGCTAAGTAGGCAGTTTATGAAGAAAAATATAGCATGGTGATAGAAGAGGTAAAATCTTCAGTCAAGTCAATTAAGATCAAGTAAACAACAAAGGAAATCTAAAAATAAGTAATTCTAATTTAAGCAGGAAGAGATGAGCAATTAGGAACTCAGCCATAGCAATTACAACTTCATACACATGGGATATAAGGACCTAAGAATCCTAAAAGGCCAACCTTCTACAAATAAGTCCGAGTACACACTCATCACCTTGCGTACACGGGCTACAGTCAATATAAAAGACTCAAATTCTAAGGGGTAATAACCCCCCCCCCCCTCCACAAGGTTAGGCAAGATACTTACCTCAAAGACGACAACCTGGTACTCTAAAATGGACTTCTCAGGTGAAAAGGCCTTCGGAGGGCTCAAATCCAACTCGGTGAAATTTGTTTTCTTGTGTATATCCAAAGGAACTTCAAATCAAGCTTTATTAATGATTTTTCTTTTCTATTGCGGATAGTGGAATAAAACACATATTTGCATAAAAAAATGACCCAACTCCAGAGCGCAAACTGAACCTCGATAGATTGGAGCTTCGATTGAACCGCGACTAGAACATGGAAAACTCGCCGGAAAATCTCGTAACTCTGCGCATTTCTTAGCTCGACTCCGACGTATTTTTTGACATGAAATTAGTGAATTTTTGTGACCTTATATTATGTTTGGAAGTTTGGTTTAAAGGGTGTTTGAACTTTGAAGGTGGGATTTTGAATGGAGTTCGGGACTATTTTGGGAGTGAAATAGGAGAAGCTACAGCTGCTGAATTTTTACTTGCTTTGCTGTTGCGTGTTTCCTTGAAGAAGGGGATTTAGTGCTAGATCTCTAAGGTCCAATCTGTGGAGAAGATAGCAACTGCTTTTTGGAGCTTTGCTGTGAGGTATTTTAATGGAATTTTATCTGAAAAATATAGAGAAAATAATGATGGAGGAAGATGACTTTTAAGATCTTAGGTGTTGGGTTCTTGTATTTTAGCTCTTAGAGGAAGCAAATGAGTGAGGTCTGCTATTAGCTGGTTGAAAACCAGAAGAAGGAGCAGCTAGGTTAGGAGTCCTCCTCTGTTTTTGTTTCGTTCCCTTCCCCTGCTTTCCCATTCTTTTCCTCTCATTTTTCTCTCTCCGTTTTTCCTCCGAATTCATCCCGAGGCCCTCGGGACCTCAATCAAAAATACCAACAAGTCATATACCCCTATTCAAACTTATTCCAACCTTCAGAACACTGCAAATAACATCAAAACATCAAATCGATACGAAGTTCAAGCCTAAGGATTTCTAAACTTTCGAAATTCGTTAACGATGCTGAAACCAACCAAACCATGTCCGAATGACTTGAAAATTTTCCCACACATCACAAATGACATTGCGAACCTATTCCAACTTCCAGAATTCCATTCTGATCTCGATAGCTTGTTTTTTCACTACTGAGCGAAAAATACTAAATTTCCAATTTCGCCAATTCAAGCTTAACTCTACCGCAGACCTCCAAATCCAATTCCAGACGCGCGTGTAAGTCTAAAATCATCATACGAAGCCGTTGACATTATCCAAAACTCATTCTGGAGCCGTTTACACAAATGTCAAACTTCCGGTCAAATCTCACCGCTTAAGCTTCCAAAATTAAAATTCCTCTTCCAATTCGACTCCGGATCATCCGGTAACTGAACCCAACCATGCACGCATGTCGATATACACAATGTGAATTTGTTCAAGACCTTACGCCACTAAACAAAGCTTAAATTCTCAAAACAATTGGCCGGGTTGTTACAGATGTGGAGAGAGAAACGTGGGGGAGTGATAATATACGGTAGAGTTAATTTAGGACACTAATTAATACCATTAATTACCTTAAAATTTACATAAATGGTAATTGGGTATATAAAAGGTAATTATAGTAAAACTTGAGTAGGGATGATAATATAATTTCCTATAGTGTATAGGAATATAAAAATTCCTTTTTTTTTGTTTTCCACTTGGTGTCCGGAACCCGTATTGAAGCCCGACCATATCTGGATTCACACCGCGTAGGGCCCCATTTGAATGGAAGCATTCCCTATCAAGAATTTTTTCATATCCAAATCTCGAATCCGAGACCTCTACCTCATCCGCTTCACCACATTCTTTGGCGGTCTCTTCGGATCATTTGACTGATGAGAAAGTGAAGAAGGAAAAATAGTGCAATTCTTATTTTGTCTACTAAAAGACAACACACTCCTGTTTTCTGTTTTTTTCCTCACTATAATGATCTCCCAATAATTAATAACCATGTATTGATAAATTGTACAATATTTGGCAAACTTGATTATTTTAAATGTTTATTTGTTTTTTTACATAGTTGACATAAAGCAAGAAAGGTTCAATTAGTCATTAGAAACAATGAGAAGACTGAAATCTAAACCCATTTGATTTCATTTCAAGTCAAATACACACCAAAAGAAAGAAGATTTCTTTCCCTAGTTTTTTCCTCGAGATACATTTGTATTTCTCCGAAATTATAATACAGGAATTGTTATGTAATAAAAAATAATAAATAAATTGTTATGTGATGATTAATAATGAAATAACTTCATATACATGAATTTCTTATTTTTGTTGTATTATTAATACATATATTTTTATTCCACATTCCATCTCGTGTATATATAAATTCTTGCATAACTTAATGTGATTATTACGAAATATAACCAAATGTTGCATTAGTTTTTCAAAATTATTCTTTTCTTATACCAGTACCAAATACTGTATTATCTAATACTACAAGATTATATGTTGGAATTAATTACTCTAATACCAAAACCAAAATTCCTAATAGCTTTTCTTTTTCTTTTTTTTTTGCCGAAGATTTGGGGCGATTTGCAGCCATACCCTACATAGCAGCCACCTTTTAACATATACCCTATTTTTAAAAATTATTGATTTGGTAGCCAGCTGACAAAAAATCCGCACTAATATGATCATTCTACCCCTGGCTTAACATATAAAAATCACGCACCTCCGTCTCTTCTCATATTAGAATCACGCACAAAACACTCCGTCTCTTCTCATATTTGAATCACGCACAAAACACTTCACTGATCCTCCTCCATCACTCCGTCTCTTCTCAGATCTCCTCTCCCAAACCAGAAATTTGAACCATACTCAAATTCAAATTGTAAGTTTTCGAATCTGACTGATGTTCATGATACCTGAGATTTTTTGCTAAAGTTTTGGTTTATTTAGAAAAAATTTAGGGTGAATTTTTTGCTTTATTTGCTAAACAATTTGTTTTTTTGGCTAAACTTCAACACTAATAATATGCTTAAGTTATGTACTATGTTCTATAATTTTTTGATGAGTTTTTTCAAAAACTTTTTCTTTAATTGAGGTATTTTTTGACTTTATAGAAAAATAATATTAAAAAAGCGCAGAAAAACATTCAAAGCATCTTGTGCGGAAGTTTTTTAGTTCGTTTGCTAATACTTCAGCACTGAATGTGCTGAAATTTTTCTCGTGGATACAATAGTTTTATAATGACCTTTTCGAAAAACCTCAGCACAAATATGCTGAAGTTTTTTAGTTCATTTTCTAATACTTCAGCACTGAATGTGCTGAAGTTTTTCTCCTTGATACAATAGATTTGTCATGAAAAACCTCAGCACAAATATGCTGAAGTTTTTTAGTTTATTTTCTAATACTGAAGTTTTTCTCCTGTGCTATGTAATCTTCTCATGCATGCTCAAGTTAAATATCTTTTGTGCCTAACTTTTGTCCTACATTAATCAGCTTTTTCATGAGCTTTGTTCTATTGTTCATTTTCTCAAACTTCAGCCTTTTTTCATAATTAAATTCTTATGCTAATACTTGACACTAAACATGCTTCTCTAGAATGAGTTCAGTTTGCGTTGTACTTAATTTCAATGGGAGGTGGACTACTGACTTCAAATACTTGGATCATGATACAAAGCTTGTTCTAATTAATAAACAAGTATCATTCAATTCTTTCCTGAAAAAAATTAGTGAAGTTACAAATATTGATTCAAGCGGATATTCTGTAAAGATATGGTTTGATATCAAACTAAATACAAGCAAAGGTATGCTTGTAACTTCAGATGAAGAACTCAGTACTTGTATACATTTGATCAGTACTGATTCAGTCTACAAGAATTGTCATTTTGTCGTCGAAAAAATACAACGTTCTGCAACATTCAGCCAATCTCTTGACAGTGTAGCAGCTTTATAACAATTTGGTGATTATCAACATGATCTAGGGCAGCCAATAGTGGTAGTAGACAACGAGCAACAACTTTCTAACATTACATCTGCTTCAGAATATAGAATGCTACAACAATCACCCCCTCCTCCAATAAATTCATACCAGTTTGTGAATGAGCAAGAAGAAGAAGGGCAGCTAATAATGCAAATTGACAACCAACACACAATCCAACAAAATTGTTTGCTACCTTGTGCAATGATAAGCAACAATGAAGATGAAGAAAATATGGAATTAATACCAGTAACATCATATACAATTGATGAAATTGCTGAAACCTCTAAGAAATCAAGAAAAAGAGTGAGGGGAAAGCTGAAAGAATCTCCACCATGTAAAATACTTAGGTATGATGCACTGCCTGAGGAAGTAAGAGTAGGATCAATTTTTGAGAACAAGAAAACTGTGACTAAATTTTTCTACAGCTTGGAGATAACCCAAAAGGTTGAATTCACAGCTGTTAGATCATGTTTAAAGAGATATGAGCTGAAATGCATTGAGGAGCAATGTTGTTGGATTGTGCGTGCTACCAAAATAAAATTTGTGGAAAGTCTCCTTCACACATGAAATTTCAGGACATCTCCTTCATTACAATTGTGTTGAAGTTTTTATCCCTGGATTCGATAGTTTATATAGCCAAAGAGTGCACCTAATCAATTCAATATCTATATATATAAAAATAAATTTTCAGGTCTGTTTAATGCTTTACGTTCAGAGAAATTGAATGCTATAATATAAGTAGGTGGTAGGTGAAACAAGTAAATGTAAAAATATAAGTATCAAGTTAAAAAAAATACATCTTTATGAAAAACTTCAGTACAAGATGCTGAAGTCAATTAGTTCATTTGTAAAATCTTCAGCACTGCATATGCTGAAGTTTTGTCCTTAATTCTATAATTTTGTCATGAGCTTTTTTTAAAACTTCAGCACAAGAATATGCAAAAATTTAGTCGTCATGACCTTTATGAAAAACTTCAGCATTTTATGATGAAGTAAATTAGTTCAATTGTAAGCACTTCAGCACGTAATGTGCTGAAGTTTTTATCACTGTATTTGATTAGTTTAGTCTTCATGAG
>ML318762.1:0-47602 GCA_005239505.1 Nicotiana paniculata
GGTTACTATATTACAGCCTTTTTTTCAGAGAGGGGATGAATGTAAGGATCAAAAGGAAAAGAGTTTTCGTGGTAGGAGAGAGGAATACGAGTGCTCTCGGAGATCACAACTGAGTAAGACTTGAGAGGAATTAGAAGTTAAAGACAAAAATGTAGGCATCTTGTGCTGAATGAATAAAAGAATGAAGGTCCCAATAAAAGTTTTGATAATTGTATGTGTTATATATGATTAAAGCTGGATGTTATTTCTAATGACTGATTTGCAATTGTAGGCAGCAAAGGTTATGTCAAAGCTGAACATTGCAGGATTTGGGCACCTTGGTAAAGAGAAGAGTCAACACAATGAGGATGACAATACTCGTGTTATCGAGGCTACAGCTGAACCATATCCGCCAACAGATTCAGAGGCTAAATCAAGTTATTGTCACTTCGGTGATGAACGTATTCACCTCCAGAAAAACCAGAAAAGAACTTGTTTTGATCCGGGAACAATGTGTGACCCTACAACGGGGCGTGATGTTGTAGAGGGTCCAAGTGGAACCTTCTCAAGGAACTCCAAGGAATGTGCCGAGGCATCTAAAATTCCTGAGCAGTATCCGGGATCATGTATAAATGATGAAGAGCTTAAGCCACAGCTCAGAAAATTAAAACTCTCAGAGGTGGAAGATTCATCGCAGCAGCTTTTAGAATGCCAGCAATCACCAAAGTCAGGGGGGAGCGTTGACAGCCGTGGAAGTTCATCAAACATAACTGAGAATGAGTCAAGCTTGATAGTAGATTGTGAAATCTTATGGGAAGATATTAGCCTAAAGGAGGAAATTGGACGAGGTAAAGTAGAGTAATCTCACCATCATTTACATGCGTTTTTTTTTTGGAGCTAATGTGCCATTGGGAAAATATGTTTTTCAACGAGTAGCTCCTTTCTTGAACTTTCGTACACTTGTCCACTCATTGAGTCATTGTATAAATTTTAAGCATAACTTTGCAACATGGGCAGAAATCATTGCCTGAATTTGGTATAATGGTAATTCTTTGCATAAATTATCATCATGTAACGCCGAGCATTTTCTCATTATTTTTTCTTCAGGTTCATATGGTGTTGTCTATCATGGAATCTGGAACGGATCGGTACATCTCTAGCTCAAAAGTTTTCGTTTATGTTCTGAAGGTTAGTGGAATAGTATTTCAATTTTGGAAGTATATAAATTCTTAATTCTCTCAAAGTTATCTTTAGGATGTTGCTGTTAAGGTTTATTTTGGGAATCAATGCTGCGATGAAGCATTGCTCGAGTACAAAAGGGAGGTATGTGATACCAGCAGCTAAATGGACACTGCCTTCATAGGACATAAACTTTTAATCTACTTTCACCATGTTTTTCAGATTGAAATAATGAAAAGACTCAGACATCCTAACGTGTTGCTATTCATGGGGGCCATATTTTCTCGAGAAAAACCTGCTATCGTCACCGAGTTTTTGCCCAGGTAATGAACTGAGTAACTCCCACAGGGAGAATTTCGTGAGAATATGTATATAAAACTGGACTGGGAATTGGAAAATGATTGACGACACTTCTCATCACGTGTTTCAGGGGAAGTCTTTTCAAAACGCTTCACCGGAATAATAAGCTATTAGACTTCAGTCGGCGTCTTAGGATGGCCCTCGATGTGGTGTGTTTTTTGCTTGAACTCATCAATTTCCTTCTCTAATATGCTTTCAGTGTGACACTTGACCTCGTTCAATTGATCTAGGCAAGAGGTATGAATTATTTGCATCGCCGAAACCCACCTATTGTACATAGAGACCTGAAATCTTCAAATCTGCTTGTCGATAAGAGTTGGACTGTCAAGGTACTGATTGCTGAATGGATGCTTCAATTTATTATGAGTGAAGCCCTTTAACTAGACTACTCCACTGATATATTTTTTTTCTCAGGTTGGAGATTTTGGCCTATCAAGATTTAAAGATGCAACCTTTCTAACATCAAAATCTGGGCAAGGGACGGTAAAAGATCTTTTCTTTGCCCTATTCGTATGGTCACATCATATAAAGCTTATCCCTTTACCTATCTGTTTTCCTTTTCCGGATCACTGTAGCCGCAATGGATGGCTCCTGAAGTACTTCGAAATGAACCTTCAACAGAGAAGTAAGTTCCCAAACATTGCTTGCGCAAGCTTCATCAGAAGATTAAATATTTTTGCATCCGTTAGTTTGCGTTTGTGACTAGCCTATTGATCTGATGCTCAATTGCTTGTTGAGCTTGAGCCCTTTTCCCTTTGTGCCTTTTTTCCAAAGAATGCGTTTAATGTAGGACGACAAAAAGATATAACTGTAGGCAGAGGCTGACCTAGGATTTAAAGTTATGGGGTACACCATTACATTTAATGCAAATCTGCCGTTGGTCCTATAGATCGATAATAGGGGTTATATTTGATTGGTTCAGGACTAACTTCAGTTTAGTATAATAGACCGTGTATAAAATGCAACCAATAAACATAAGGCTATTGTATTCGTCGACTCTTATTCGTCGACTCGTATTCTAGACTAAGGCTACTAGATAGTTGGGTATAAAACAATAAAATAACAACAACAACAACAACCCAGTAAAATCCCACCAGTGCGGTCTGGGGAGGGTAGAGTGTATGCAGACCTTACCCCTACCCCAGAGGGGGTAGAGAGGTTGTTTCCGGTAGACCCTCAGCTCAGAGACAATAGATCTGTGATAACAAAACCTAAAAAATAATATCATCAACGTGAGAGACAACAAATAAATGGAAAAGCAGGAACACAAATATTATGCAAAAGTGTGAAACACGACATAAATCGCTAGCAGTGCTACACAAAACACTATCATACTCGTCGGTACAAAGAGGGAAACGGGGACAAAGAGGAAACCGCTCGACTACCCTTTAACCTACAACCCTAATGTTCGACCTCCACACCTTTCTATCAAGAGCCATGTCCTCGGAAATCTGGTCACCTCGCCCCAATACTTCTTAGGCCGCCCTCTACCTCTTCTCGTACCTGCCAAAGCCAATCGCTCACACCTCCTAACCGGGGCATCTAGGCTTCTCCTCTGCACGTGTCCGAACCATCTAAGCCGCGCTTCCGGCATCTTGTCGTTCACCGGAGCCACGCCCACAAAACTATAAAATAACAAAGTAAAGAAAATAAAGAAGAAAAACAAAGGGCCCAAAAAAAAAAAAAAACAGAAATGGCAGGTAGCATGAAAACCAGCGTAAGAATATACCGTTCATATGTAAAGAAAGGAAAAATGAAAAAGCTGAAGGGGGAGGGAAGAGACTAGCGTGAGAATTTAAGTAATTGGCGTGAGGGGGTTACTACACACAAAATGACCTGCAAAATCTCCTCCCAACCAGTGCACTAACGAACACTACGACTTGCAAAATTCCTCCCAACCAGTCCACTAACGAACACTTTGTTTAAACAAGTACCACTGTTTCTATATTACTATTTCCTGTAAATATTTACATGTATATAATATACCAAGTTCCCGTTGAAGTCTACGGGGTCCGGTGCCCCCTCACTGGATGGTCCGAATCTGTCTGTAGGAACCATTTTATCCCTGCGAGTGTTGTGTTTCCTGGTACCAGATGTTGCTTACAATGCAAGAATTTTTCTTTTGTGTGAATATGTTTAAATTGCTGTCAGAGGCAGACCTATGCTATACAGAGAGGGGTCACCGGCACCCATAAAGTTCGGCAAAAACTTCATGTATATGTCGTTAGAAAATGGTGATATATTAGTAGTGGACCCCTATATATAAAGCAGATTTTGGTTGAATCCAAAAGTGCATCCCCGACCTTCAAATCATGGGTCCACCTCTGGTTGCTGCACATTCTACTATCGGTTAGTTTAGCTGAAAACTGGATCATATAATTTGGACGAGCTTCTCATCTTTTTGTGCAATTCAATTGCAATGGCTTTCTGATAGATTTCTTCTGTTATCGCGCAGATCTGATGTCTTCAGTTTTGGTGTGATCCTATGGGAATTAATGACTGTATCTATACCATGGAGCAATCTTAACTCTTTGCAGGTGACTCTCACTTTTACCTCTTTGGTATTTGCAAGCGTGAGCGCGCAAGTGCTGATAGCAAGTTGTGTAACTAAACCCAATGTAAGTTTTGTGTTTAAAGGTTGTAGGAGTTGTTGGATTTATGAATCGTAGATTGGAAATTCCAGAAAATCTTGATACTCGAGTTTCTGCAATCATCCGCAATTGCTGGGAAAGGTGCTTTTTCTCTCTCATTTTTTTGTTTGATCGTTTATGTATTCATCGAAGTATGCAAATACAGAACTCGGACTAAACCTTGTTTTCTCTATTACAAACAGCAATCCAGCACTCCGTCCATCATTTGAAGACATAATCCGAAGGTTGCCGGACATAATTTTCTCGTTTACAGGGTTGACAGCTAGGAAGAACACCATATTATCAACATGATTTGACATGTTACTCCACATAACAACTTATAGGAATTCACCAGTGTAAATACATAAGGCACTACAGCTTGTTTTCTCCCTTATGCCAATTTTTTCTTGCTTTAAAAAAGGGCAGTCCGGTGCACTAAGCTCCCACTATGTGCGGGGTCTGCTGGACCACAAGGATCTATTGTATGCAGCCTTACACTTGTATTTTTGTAAGAGGCTGTTTTCACGGCGCGAACCCATGATCTCCTGGTTACATGGCAGCAGCTTTACCAGTCACGTCAAGGCTTTTTCTTGCTTTAAAGTGTTGTTAGAAGCATATATATAGTCCATAGCCTCCTTGGGAAAAGATAGTGTGTTGATTATATCAAAGTGAGCTGATCCCTCATTGAATGTTTATAGGTGAGTTAAGGTCAAATATACTCTTTGATTGAATTGGCATATAGGCAAGTTCTATGGTAGTAAACTTGTACCTTGTGCTATTAAAGGCATCCCCTCCTTGCAACAAAAAGAGTTGAATACTGTTTCTCTATAGATTGTTTCCAATGTTATTAAAACTCATCGCATTGTCGCTTAAAGCGTTTTAAAGAGGTTTATCGCTTTATGAACGTGCTTTAGAGAAGTATGAGCTTCAACCAGCGACACGATAAATGAACCAATGAAGCAGTCGGTTCTTTGAATCTCAACTTTGAGATGTTGTATTAACTTTAGCCTTATCAAAGAAAAACTTTGAGATATTGTATTAATTATCGGCATTTTTGAATAGTGGTTGTTGAAATTAGTTATGTTAGTTGCAATGTATTATTATAGCAGTAATTCATATTTTCTCAATGTTTTTTGCTTGATCAATCATGTGCTTTACTTCGAGGAAGTGTGTGCTCCATTTCTTGCTTTTCGCTTCAAATTCTATGGACTTTGTCACACTTTCGTGCGCTTTTCACTTTTAAAACATTGTGTCTCTCTTTGATTCAATATTGCGTAGTTTGTTTTTCTTGAAAGTTATAACAAAAGTAAACATTGGCGTAGAATTGTATTAATCTTGAAATAAAAAGTTCTTTTGAACACTATTATATCGGCATATAGGCAAGTTCTTTTGTAGTAAAATTGCACCTTGTGCTACTAAAGGCATCCCCACCTCGCAATAAAACAGATGTTAAAGAAATAAAATAGATGTTAAAGAAACAAATTTTTTAAATCAAGATTACCTTTTTAAACTTATAATCTTTGCTTGAAATTAATTCATATTTGATTGCAAAATTGATCAAATTGTTCTAACAACTAGTCCCTTCCAAAGATCATGAATTTTAAACGGGACTTTCGCATCCGTACTCACTTTTTCTGTCACGTTTTAACTTATACCTGCTTTGTAAAAAAAATTGCACCCGTACCTGCTTTTGCGCATAACTTCAGCATGCCGGGCTGAAGTAGCAAAGGCAATCACGCAAAACTTCAGCATTCTAGTAGACGGGCCTGAAGTAGCTTACAAACTTCAGCTCTGAGAGCTGAAGTTCCCAAGTTATAAAGACAACAACTTCAGCATACGGGGTTGAAGTTCCCCAGTTATAAAGATAAAAACTTCAGCATACGGAGCTGAAGTTCCCCAGTTTGTAACTGGGGAACTTCAGCGTACGGGGCTGAAATTCCCCAGTTATAAAGATAAAAACTTCAGCATCGGGGCTGAAGTTCCCCAGTTTACAAAGACAAAACTTCAGCTGAAGTTCTCTAGAGCTGAAGTTTTGTCTTTGTAACCGGGGAATTTCAGCCCCGTACGCTGAAGTTCCCCAGTTTACAAAGACAAAACTTCAGCTGAAGTTCTCTAGAGCTGAAGTTTTGTCTTTGTAACCGGGGAATTTCAGCCCCGTATGCTGAAGTTGTTGTCTTTATAACTTGAGAACTTCAGCTCTAGAGCTGAAGAGCTGAAGTTTTGTCTTTCTAACTGGGGAACTTCAGCCCCGTATGCTGAAGTTTTGTCTTTATAACTGGCGAACTTCAGCTTAACTGGTGAACTTCAGCTCAGCGAGGGAAAGAGAGCTGAAGTTATTTAAAAAGTGGGTACAAGTTAAAAGTTTTTAAAAAAGCGGGTATAGGTTAAATGGGGGCGACCAAATAGGGTGCCCCCCACAATTTTTACATTTTAAACCTTTTACATTTGTCCCCTATCTATTAATTTTTGAGCTATCAGGCAGTTCTCAAGAATGTCGTCGAAGTGGTAGGCGGACGAGCAGATAATAGACAATTCTAATTTTTCTTTCGTTTTTAAGATTTTAATCTCGTATACGACGATACGAAGAATTCTGGAATCAATAATTCTTTTGCAAGGATGTATGTTGGCTTATTCTTGCATGGCTTTTGCAACATCTTGATGTAGCCGTTGAGGTTGAGTATTTTAACATTTTTGTAGAATTTAACTTGAATGAAACGCCATTGTTGAAGAGAAAAGAGAAAGACAATACCGTGATTGTGAGGCTTTGGATACTATAAACAATAATAGGGTATACATTGCTAGGAAAAGTGGGATCAGGAAAAAATTAGAATTAGGAAGTAGGAAAATTTGGTAAAGGTTAAACGATACACCGCCTTCATAGAACATAACTTTTAATTTACTTTCACCGTGTTTTTTAGGTTGAAATATTAAAAAAACTTAGACAAAATTGTGACCAACATGAAAGAAAGCTGGGGAAAAGAAGTAGGTAGTGCCAACAAAGAAAAGGATAAACAGAAAGATAAACATCAGAAAGGATAATTGAGGCTGTCTTCCACAAACATATGATTCTAAAGATGTTAGCAGAAAAACGGATAATATCATCCAAAAGAAGGACAAGAACTAGAAAAAAAGGTAGCACTGAACTAGAGGTCATTCAATATATTTTTTATATTGTAATATTTTTATAAGACATGGATAAAGTCTTTAGCTTCACCAAAAAATAATTATTTATAATATTTAATTATTTTGGTAAGCATTAGTTTAATCTAATAAGATGTTAGCCAAGTGATTGCAATATATTGAGTTAGATGCTGTTCGATAAAAGTTTACTTACCAACATAAAGATTTGAGTAGATTAATCCAAAGTTCTAAAATATTTCTATTGTTAAAAACTTGAGAAATTGAAATAAAAGTTTGAAAACTTGAAAAGGAGATTTACGACATTCTTAATGTCACCATCTAAGAAATAATGAAGATTTATTTATTTATTTATGGAAGTGAGTTAGGTCTACATACTCTCGGTTGAATTGGCATATAGGCAATTACATACTTGCTCAGTCTTACTGTCACGACCCCAAATCCTAACAGGCCGTGATGGCGTCTATCGTAGAACTAGACTAGCCGACCATCACCTTACTACGCATTTATTCAATTATAAAAGTCCACAATTTAATAATAAGCAGCACCCATAGCATATAATAATGTAATTAAGTCTTAGCGTCCCAATAATAGTCTAACAACTCTAAACAAAACCTCCCAAGACTGGAGTCAATAGTCATGAGCATCTAAGAATAAATAAATCTAACTCTGCTAAAACTATTATATATGTCTCTGAATCAAAAGCTAAAACTAAATAAGGAAGGAAAATGGAGAAGCTGTGGACGCTGGGCAGCTACCTCGAAATCCCGTGAACTGATGCTAAGAGCAAGGACAACTACTGCTCCGGATCGTCACCTGAATCTGTGCACAGAGGCACAAAGAGTAATGATGAGTACGCCAACTCAGTAGTAATGAAAATAAATCACAGTTTGAGAATTTTAAAACACACAGTACAGATACACAATTTCACAAACCAGTAAAACACCAAGTCACCATGTAGTATTCATCAAATAATAAGTTCAAAATCAGTTTTCAGAAATCCTTTGAAACAAGTGTAATATCAATATACCTCAGTAAAACTCTCAGTAAAAATCAGTTTGAAAACGTTGCCTCTCGGGCCAAAATCATTTCTTGTAACAGTTCCCCTTAGGCATTCTCTCAATCACTCAGTATCAATCATCACTCAGTATCAGTATCAGCCGCGTGGGCAATAAGCATCACTCAATAGGTACCTGCACTCACTGGGGGTGTGTACAGACTCCGGAGGCGCTCCTACAGCCCAAGCGCTATAACAACATAATGCCTGAAAGCCTCCTCACAATATAGGCCTGAAAGCCTCCCTCATATAAGGCCTGAAAGCCTCCTCACCTCTCATATAAAGCCTGAAAGCCTCCTCACCTTTCATATAAGGCCTGAAAGCCTCACTCAATCAGACACTCTCAACTTGCCCTTAGGCCATAAACATACCGGGTTCTCGACCCAAAACAGTGTTTCATTTTTCAATAAATAGTATTAAATACTCTGAGTGTCAAAATAATTTATCAGGGAAAGACTGAGTGAAAAATCATAACATATTGGTGAGGAAAGTGTAGTAAACACAACCCCCAAGGGGAAAACAGATCAGCACTAGGCCCCAAACACGGCTTACAGCCCAAATCATATCATAATATAATAATACTAATTAAGCATAGGATTAAAATTCGGTTTAGCAACACAATAGTCGCCTAAATAGGGAAGATGTTTCCAAAGTTTCAACCTTTGCATTTCAAAACCCGTGAAAGGGTGCATAGTCTGGGGTTTCATACCCTCAGGACAAGATTTAAAGACATTACTTACCTCAAAACTAGCCCGGAAACTATTCCGCAACATGCTTGCCTCTCGTATCAACTTCCAATGGCTCCAAATCTATCAAGTTCAGATTTTTATCATCAATTTATGCTTAAGGAACAAATTCCAATCGAAAAATATCAAATTTAGCTCAAAACCCGACCCCCGGGCCCGCATCTTGAGACTCAGAAATTTTTATAAAAAACTGTTCTTCATCATCTCACGAGTCCGTACATATAAAGAACATCGAATTCGGAGTCCGTTTGACCCCTCAAATCGACCCCTAAAGGTCTCATAATCTCAAGCCCTAAACCCCCTTTTTCTACTGATTTTCATGAATTAATTGCTGAGATGATGTTTTATAATCACCCATAAATGAGTTTTAATGATCAAAACATTTACCTTTATGAAGAACACTGATTTTCCTCTTCAAATATTGCCCCCAAAGCTCTCTGTCCGTACAAAAATGGAGTAAAAAGGGTTTAAGTCGCGGAGGGTTTATTTAAATACTGCCTAGGGGTTTCCGCACATGCGGCCAAGCTCCAGCACCTGCGGTCCCCTAACCGCACCTGCGAACTTCCCCGCACCTGCGGAGCCTTGTCCGCTCCTGCGGGCCCGCACCTGCGATCCTTCTTCCGCAGATGCGGTTACATCAGTAACCAGAAAACCAGCAGCTGCTTGCTGCACTTTTTCAACTCCGAACTTCCCATTAACCATCCGAAATCAATCCCGAGCCCCTCGGGACCCCAACCAAATATACTAACACGTTACATTTGATCATTCAAACTTAGTTGCACTCTCAAAATACTAAATATAACTTCAAAACACCAAATCAAATCGGATTCAATCCTAAGAACTTTCTTTTTTCTAAGATCCACCAACAATGTCGAAACTATCCAAAACAACTCCGATTGACCTGAAATTTTGCAGACATATCTAAAATGACATTACGAACCTGTTCCAACTGTCAAAATTCCATTCCGACCCCGATAGCCTATTTTCCACTGCCGACCGGAAATCGCCAAAAACTAACTTTCGCCAATTCAAACCTAATTCTACACCGGGCATCACAAAATTATTCTGAACACACTCCTAAGTCCTAAATCACCTAACGAAGCTATCCGAGCCATAAAATCCGCATTCCGAGGTCATTTACCAATAATTCAACTCTCAGTTGACTTTTCCCATTTTAAGGCTATTTTTAAAGGCTGAATGACTGAACTCTCACTACAACCATTCGATTTCAAGCCTATCGACTCTAACGTATCAATAACAGAATAACAAACCTATGACAAGTCAATAACAATAATTATAATGCAGGTTCTACGTAACGACGGACCGGGTCGTTACACTTACTAAAGGCGACCCCATCCAAACCAAACAAAAGAAAAGGTTCGATGCTTCTCTCTAGAAATTGTTTGTCTTCATTAATTTAAAGCTAGCTGTTAATACATCACAATCATCCTACATAATTCAGCTTGAAATCAGTAATGTGAGCAAACTTACATGTGCAGAGCTTAAATGGAGCGGCATAAACTGAGAGGAATCATGTAGCTAATCTTCACTTCCTTGGAAGCATAATAGTAATTCGTAATCTTGACTTCTTTTCTCTAGAGATTCTCTGTATTTTATATAGTTTTGGGGTATTTGTTTTTATACCCGCTTTTTGGGTCACGTTATAACTTATGTTCGCTTTGAAAAAAAAAATTGCAAGCCTACCCGCTTTTCGCCTAAACTTCAGGCATACGAGCATGAAGTAGAAAAAGCAATCACGCTAACTTCAGCATTCTAGTAGACAGCCGGACTTAAGCATTCTACTAGCTAATGTTTTGTTCTCTATTTGTTAAACTTCAGCATGTTTTAGCTGAAGTTTTATCCTGGATTTAATAGTTTTGGCGTAAAGCTTTTTCAAAAACTTCAGTAGAAGATGCTGAAGTTATTTAGTTCATTTGTAAAACTTCAGCACTAAATAAGTTGAAGTTTTGTTCTGGATTCATTAGTTTTGTCATAAAGTTTTTTCAAAAAACTTCAGCAGTAATTTAGTTCATTTGTAAAAACTTCAGCACTAAATAAGCTGATATTTACTGAACTTCAGCATGTTTTAGCTGAAGTTTGTTCTATATTTGCTGAACTTCAGCATTTTTTAGTTGAAGCTTTATTATGTTTGTGATGAACTTCAGGGCTGAAGTTTGTGTTGTATTTGCTGAACTTTAGCATTTTAGGAGCTGAAATTTTTGTTTATATTTGCTGAACTTCAACATTCTTAACTCTATTTGTTTGGAAGTTATTAAGTTGGTCGAAGTACTAAGTAGAAAATGTTAATCTTCAGCAGAAAGTTCATCCCTATGAGCTGAAGTTTCATAGAAGCACCAACAATAGCAGAAGAAAGAAGAAAACGAAGGAAGAGAAGGAGGGGGAGAAACGGGGCTGAAGTTGCTTAAAAAGTAGGTACAAGTTAAACTTTTTTAAAAAACGGGTATAGATAGAATGAGGGCAACCAAATAGGACGCCCCGCACAATTTTTACTAGAGGGGTATTTGCATCTACACCCTCTTTTTGGGCCACGTTTTAACTTATACCCGCTTTGCAAAAAAAATTGCAAGCGTGCCCGCTTTTCGCCTAAACTTCAGGCATACGGGCCTGAAGTAGCAAAGGCAATCACGCAAACTTCAGCATTCTAGCAGACAGTTGGAATTAAGCATTCTACTAGCTGATATTTTGTTCTCTATTTGTTGAACTTCAGCATGTTTTAACTGAAGTTTTGTCCTGCATTCAATAGTTTTGTCGTAAAGCTTTTTCAAAAACTTCAGCAGAAGATGCTGAAGTTATTTAGTTCATTTGTAAAACTTCAGCACTAAATAAGCTGAAGTTTTGTTCTGGATTCATTAGTTTTGTCGTAAAGTTTTTTCAAAAAACTTCAGCAGTAATTTAGTTCATTTGTAAAAATTTTAGCACTAAATAAGCTGATATTTGCTGAACTTCAGCATGTTTTAGCTGAAGTTTTGTTCTATATTTGCTGAACGTCAGCATTTTTTACTTGAAGCTTTATTATGTTTGTGATGAACTTCAGGGCTGAAGTTTGTTTTGTATTTCGAACTTTAGCATTTTAGGAGCTAAAGTTTTTGTTTATATTTGCTGAACTTCAACATTCTTAACTTTATTTGTTTGGAAGTTATTAAGTTGGTCGAAGTACATAAGTAGAAAACGTTAATATTTAGCTGAAAGTTCATCCCTATAAACTGAAGTTTGACATAAGCACCAACAGCAGCAGGAGAAAGAAGGAAACGAAGGAGGAGAAAGAGGAGGAGAAAGGGGGATGAAGTTGTTTAAAAAGTGGGTACAAGTTAAATTTTTAAAAAAAATGGGTATAGATTGAATGGGGGCGACCAAGTAGGACGCCCCGCGCAATTTTTACTAGAGGGGTATTTGCATCTATACCCGCTTTTTGAGTCCCGTTTTAACTTATACCCGCTTTGCAAAAAGAATTACAAGCGTACCCGCTTTTCGTCTAAACTTCAGGCATACAGGCCTGAAGTAACAAAGGCAATCATGAAAACTTCAGCATTCTAGTAGACGACTGGAATTAAGCATTCCATTAGCTAATGTTTTGTTCTCTATTTGTTGAACTTCAGCATGTTTTAGCTGAAGTTTTATCCTAGATTCAATAGTTTTGTCGTAAAGTTTTTTCAAAAACATCAGCAGAAGATGCTAAAGTTATTTAGTTCATTTGTAAGACTTCAGCACTAAATAAGCTAAAGTTTTGTTCTGGATTCATTAGTTTTGTCGTAAAGCTTTTTCAAAAAACTTCAGCAGTAATTAAGTTCATTTGTAAAAACTTCAGCACTAAATAAGCTGATATTTGCTGAACTTCAACATGTTTTAGCTGAAGTTTTGTTCTATATTTGCTGAACTTCAACATTTTTTAGTTGAAGCTTTATTATGTTTGTGATGAACTTCAGGGCTGAAGTTTTTTTGTATTTGCTGAACTTCAGCATTTTAGGAGCTGATGTTTTTGTTTTTATTTTCCGAACTTCAGCATTCTTAACTTTATTTGTTTGGAAGTTATTAAGTTGGTCGAAGTACATAAGTAGCAAACGTTAGCAGAAAATTCATCCCTATGATTTGAAGTTTCATAGAAGCACCAACAGCAGCAGAAGAAAGAAGAAAATGAAGGAGGAGAAGGAGGAGAGAAAGAGGGCTGAAGTTGTTTAAAAAGTAGGTACAAGTTAAAACTTTAAAAAAAATGGGTATAGATTGAATGGGGTGACCAAATAGGACGCCCCGCGTAATTTTTACTAGAGGGATATTTGCATCTATACCCGCATTTTGGGTCATGTTTTAACTTATACCCGCTTTGCAAAAGAAATTGCAATCGTACCTGCTTTTCGCCTAAACTTCAGGCATTCGGGCCTGAAGTTACAAAGGCAATCACGCAAACTTCAGCATTCTAGTAGACAGCTGGACTTAAGAATTCTACTAGCTGATGTTTTGTTCTCTATTTGTTGAATTTCAGCATGTTTTAGCTGAAGTTTTGTCCTGCATTCAATAGTTTTGTCGTAAAGATTTTTCAAAAACTTCAGCAGAAGATGCTGAAGTTATTTAGTTCATTTGTAAAACTTCAGCACTAAATAAGCTGAAGTTTTGTTCTGGATTCATTAGTTTTGTCTTAAAGCTTTTTCAAAAAACTTCAGCAGTAATTAGTTCATTTGTAAAAACTTCAGCACTAAATAAGCTGATATTTGCTGAACTTCAGCATTTTTTAGTTGAAGCTTTATTATGTTTGTGATGAACTTCAGGGCTGAAGTTTGTTTTGTATTTGCTGAAATTTAGCATTTTAGGAGCTGAAGTTTTTGTATATTTGCTGAACTTCAGCATTCTTAACTTTATTTGTTTGGAAGTTATTAAGTTGGTCCAAGTACATAAGTAGCAAACCTTAATCTTCAGCAGAAAGTTCATCCCTATGAACTGAAGTTTCATAGAAGCACCAACAGCAATAGAAGAAAGAAGAAAACGAAGGAGGAGAAGGAGGAGGAGAAAGGGGGTTGAAATTGTTTAAAAAGTGGGTACAAGTTAAAACTTTTAAAAAAATGGGTATAGATTGAATGGGGGCGACCAAATAGGACGCCCCGCGCAATTTTTACTAGAGAGATATTTGCATCTATACCCGCTTTTTGGGTCACGTTTTAACTTATACCCGCTTTGCAAAAAAATGCAAGCGTACCCGATTTTCGCTTAAACTTCAGGCATGCGGGCCTGAAGTAGCGAAGGCAATCACGCAAACTTCAGCATTCTAGTAGAGGGCATGACTTATGCATTCTACTAGCTGATCTTTTGTTCTCTATTTGTTGAACTTCAGCATGTTGTAGCTGAACTTTTGTCCTGGATTCAATAGTTTTGTCGTAAAACTTTTTCAAAAAATTCAGCAGAAGATGCTGAAGTTCATTTGTAAGACTTCAGCACTAAATAAGCTGAAGTTTTGCTCTGGATTCATTAGTTTTGTCGTAAAGATTTTTCAAAAAACTTCAGTAGTAATTTAGTTCATTTGTAAAAACTTCAGCACTAAATAAGCTGATATTTGCTGAACTTTAGCATGTTTTAGCTGAAGTTTTGTTCTATATTTGCTGAACTTCAGCATTTTTTAGT
Organism: Nicotiana paniculata; assembly: GCA_005239505.1. Classification (NCBI taxonomy): domain Eukaryota; kingdom Viridiplantae; phylum Streptophyta; class Magnoliopsida; order Solanales; family Solanaceae; genus Nicotiana; species Nicotiana paniculata. Next base: position 14,718 of record ML318762.1, read on the forward strand.
TGAAGCTTTATTATGTTTGTGATGAACTTCAGGGCTGAAGTTTGTTTTTTATTTGCTGAACTTCAGCATTTTAGGAGCTAATGTTTTTGTTTTTATTTGCGGAACTTCAACATTCTTTACTTTATTTGTTTGGAAGTTATTAAGTTGGTCGAAGTACATAAGTAGCAAACGTTAATCTTCAGTAGAAAGTTCATCCCTATGATTTGAAGTTTCATAGAAGCACCAACAGCAGCAGAAGAAAGAAGAAAACGAAGGAAGAGACGGAGGAGGAGAAAGAGGGATGAAGTTGTTTAAAAAGTGGGTACAAGTTAAAATTTTTTTTAAAAATGGGTATAGATTGATTGGGGCGACCAAATAAGACGCCCCGCGCAATTTTACTAGAGGGATATTTGCATCTATACCCACATTTTGGGTCATGTTTTAACTTATACCCGCTTCGCAAAGGAAATTGCAATCGTACCTGCTTTTCGCCTAAACTTCAGGCATACGGGCCTGAAGTTGCAAAGGCAATCACACAAACTTTAGCATTCTAGTAGACGGCTGAACTTAAGCATTCTACTAGCTGATGTTTTGTTCTCTATTTGTTGAACTTCAGCACGTTTTAGCTGAAGTTTTATCCTGCATTCAATAGTTTGTCGTAAAGCTTTTTCAAAAACTTCAGCAGAAGATGCTGAAGTTATTTAGTTCATTTGTAAAACTTCAGCACTAATAAGCTGAAGTTTTGTTCTGGATTCATTTGTTTTGTCTTAAAGATTTTTCAAAAAACTTCAGCAGTAATTTAGTTTATTTGTAAAAACTTCAGCGCTAAATAAGCTGATATTTGCTGAACTTCAGCATTTTTTAGTTGAAGCTTTATTATGTTTGTGATGAACTTCAGGGCTGAAGTTTATTTTGTGTTTGCTGAACTTCAGCGTTTTAGGAGCTGAAGTTTTTGTTTATATTTGCTGAACTTCAGCATTCTTAATTTTATTTGTTTGGAAGTTATTAAGTTAGTCGAAGTACATAAGTAGCAAACGTTATCTTCAGCAGAAAGTTCATCCCTATGAACTGAAGTTTCATAGAAGCACCAACAACAGCAGAAGAAAGAAGAAAACGAAAGAGGAGAAGGAGGAGGAGAAAGGGGGATGAAGTTGCTTAAAAAGTTGGTACAAGTTAAAACTTTTAAAAAAAATGGGTATAGATTGAATGGGGGCGACCAAATAGGACGCCCTACGCAATTTTTACTAGATTTTCATCTATCTATTGAAGTCCTCCTCTGTTATCTTGGCGGAATATTGGTTATGTATATTTTTTCATCTATCAATGTGTAACTTTGTTTGCATACCCCACACCCATTTCCTTACCCTGTATGTATAATAAAAAAATCAGGTCAACAAACAATTCTTGATATGAAATGTGGCAAATGCATACGGAAGATTTGTTCGGAAAGGGAACACATCAATTGTTGACTGGCTATGACCCTTCATGTTTTAAAGTAAAAATTGCACGGGGTGCCCTATTTGGTCGGCACCATTTAACCTATTCCCATTTTTTTAAAAAACTTTTAACTTGTACCCATATTTAAATAAATTCAACCCCCTTTCTCCCCCTCCTTCTTCTCCTTCTCCTTCTCCTTCTCCTTCTTCTTCTCCTTCTCCTTCTCCTTCTCCTTCTCCTTCTCCTTCTCCTTCTNTTCTTCTTCTTCTTCTTCTTCTTTCTTCTGCTGCTGTTGGTGCTGCTATGGAACTTCAGTTCATGGGATGATTGCCTTAAATATGTTTATCAGAGCTGAAGTTCGCCAGTTACAAAACAAAAACTTCAGCTCTAGAGCTGAAGTTCGCCAGTCACAAAACAAAAACTTCAGCTCTAGAGTTGCAGTTTGCCAGTTACAAAAATAAAAACTTCAGCAATTACAAACAAAAGCTTTGCGTTAAGACGTGCACAAGTTAAACAAAAACTTCAGCAAATAGAGAACAAAACTTCAGCTACTTTAGCTCTAGAGCTGAAGTTCGCCAGTCACAAAACAAAAACTTCAGCTCTAGAGTTGAAGTTTGCCAGTTACAAAAATAAAAACTTCAGTTGTAAAGCTGAAGTTCGCCAGTTACAAAACAAAAACTTCAGCTCTAGAGCTGAAGTTCGCCAGTTACAAAACAAAAACTTCAGCAAATAGAGAACAAAACTTCAGCTACTATGCTTAAGTTCAGCACACTTGCTACTTCAGGCCTGTCTACTAGAATGCTGAAGTTTTGCGTGATTGACTTTGCTACATCAGCCCCGTATGCTGAAGTTATGCGAAAAAGCGGGTACACTTGCAATTTTTTTTGCAAAGCGGGCACAAGTTAAAACGTGACACAAAAAGCGAGTATAGATGCAAATGCCCCTGTTTTAAATAAGAAGAAAATTAATGTGACAAATCTACGCAATGATTTATGAAAAAGTTGTATTGGTAAAAAAGAGCTTCACACTTGATGACTCAGCAGTCCACGTGGAGCAATGAAGACGTGACAGCTGGACGGGACTCTATGAAGAGGTATGAGGCAAAGAGGCACGGAAAATCACACCCACGGGTTAATTAGCTACGGAAGTCTCAACCTAATTGAGAAGATGAAGAGACACGGTCAAAATGTATCTGGGCAGAACAAAGGGCGGATTCAGAGATCTTCAATTAGTGATCCACACGTTACACGACATTCACGCAACAGTTACGATTACTCATTGTAACGTTACATTAATGTCATAATTAGTCATTAATGCTCAATCACTGAAAAAGACAGACGTTAAATTAAGAAATTCCCTATATAAGGGAGTAAAATATAATCTGTAAAAGGATCATCCGAACTACTATTGCAATATACTTATTTTTTTTTGCATCTTACTGCTTTCCATTTACAAGTTTGCCTACAATTATAATCTTATTCTTTGATTATCAGAAACCCGTGTTCTTCTTAAAATAGCTTTGGGCAAAGAATCCAATTCTTTGGTTAAACAAATTGGTTCAGTTACCGGGAATATGATAATCTTTGTTTGCTTTTCAAGCGATATCCTCTGAACTATGTCGAACTCCAACGACAACAACCAGCAAATGAATGGAACCCCAGTTCCATCGCCTTCAGGAACCCTACGTGGTTCAAGGGAACAATCCCCAAAAAGATACAATAACAACAATGATAATAATGATGAAACGGTGGAATGAGATCGAGTAAAGCAAATGATTGCATAATATGGGAGCCACGCTTTGCAAGAATTTGTGAGGGGATACCGGCAGCATTACCTGCACCACCGACACTACCCCCCAATAATACCATCACCATGGAAAATCCTCAATCTGGGTTGGTAAACTTAGGAAGGGGAGATACTTCTAATGAATCTCTCGAAGCAAGACCAAGTATGACTAATAACTTTGAACTACAAAATTTACTGCTAACCATACAGAAACAGATGAAGGAGTAGTTAGATCGTATCGAACAAATTCCTGGAGTACCGCCTATTATCAAAGGCATTGATGTTGATAGGTATTCTCAACAACCTTGGAAGCCAAGTGCGGCACCCTTGCCTATACCCAAGAAGTTTAAAATGCCTGACGTTCCCAAATATGATGGAACAACTGACCCACGTGATCATGTGACTGCTTTCACTACTGGAGTAAAAGGCAACGACTTAACAAAACAAGAGATTGAATCAGTCCTTGTCAAAAAATTTGGGGAAACACTTACCAAAGGAGCCCTAACCTGGTATTCTCTTCTCCCTGAAAATTCTATTGACTCTTTTGCTGAGCTTGCAGATTCATTTATAAAAGCACACTCTGGTGCACAAAAAGTTGAGAAAAGAATGGAAGACATATTCAAAATAAAACAAGGAGACACGGAACTACTCCGTGAGTTTGTAGACAGGTTTCAACGAGAAAGAATGCAGTTACCCAGGGTGCCTGATAATTGGGCAGCCATGGAATTTGCAAGCAACCTAAACGATAAAAGCTCAAAAGCCACGAGACGACTTAAGGAAAGTCTAAGAGAATTCCCCGCTACAACCTGGAACGATGTATATAACATGTATAGTACTAAACTCAGAATAGAAGAAGATATCATTGCTCGTTCAAGAGATGAAGATCATTCCAGATCCAGACGTCCTGAATCAGACAGAAGATCAGGTAAAAACAGGTATGATCCTTACTTAGGACCCTCGGGACGTGATATTCATCCCAGGTTCGAAAACACTAGGTCAGACTATAGACCACCAGGAAGAGACGTAATCTCATCCTCATCTAGATCCAGAAAAGATCGACACGAACAACTTAGAGGTAATACCCGAATTGGGGATCATACCTTTAATGTAAGTACTAGTGAGCTTGTCTAAATATTGAGGAACATGGGAGACAAGGTTAAGTGGCCCAAAGAGATGCGATCAAATCCAAATAGAAGGAACCCAGATCACTGGTGTGAATTCCATAACGATCATGAGCACATGACTGCGGATTGCAGATTTTTACAAGGTGAAGTAGAAAATTTATTGAAACAGGGCTATTTAACAGAATTGTTTAGTGATAAAGGTAAACATGCATATATGAAGAACATGCAGAAGCCCCCAAAGCCTCCTTCTCCAAAGCGAACTGTCAACGTGATACATGGATGAGAAGAAGTAAACAGAGTGGTCTGCAAAACGACACAAAGTTCACAATTGCACATGGAAAAGGGGTTCGTGAAAATCTGGAAGCGGACGATATAACCTTCGATGATGCAGATATCGGTGGATTAATGCTTCCTCACAACGATGCTCTGGTAATATCTTTACTTATTCATGACACTAACGTAAAAAGAGTGTTGATTGATCCAGGTAGTTCAGTCAATATCATTTTGCTAAGAGTCGTGGAAGAAATGCTATTGGGGAATCAAGTAATCCCAAGGGCACGAGCCATATCAGGGTTTGATAACTCTACGGTTATAACAAAAAGAGAAATCGAGCTTAGCACTTATGCCGAGAGGGTGATCAAAAGTACCAGGTTCCATGTCATCGATACAGACATGGCTTATAACGTAATCGTGGGAAGGCCATGGATCCATGACATGAAAGCAATACCCTCCACCTTGCATCAGGTAATTAAATTCCCCTCTGAATGGGGGATTCAGCAAATTAGAGGCGATCAGCAAACCGCAAGAAATATAAATTCCGTGGTACACTACAACAAAAAAGTAGATATGGAAGAATCAAAAGATAAGGGAATCTCCCAAGAAGGTAACACCGCCCAAACAGGCATGAAAGAAGTTACTACCCAAATAGGTACAGAAGGTATTATTGCTGAAACATATACGAAAGAAAATACTTACGAGAAGGTGAATTAAGTTACCATGGAAGGTGAATTGGACCACACGGATGTAGATTCTAGACCGAACGTCATTCATGAACCGGAGGAAGACGAGCACATCAAAACAACTACGGAAGAGCTCGAAGCTGTTCCATTGTCTGAACAAAAGCCTGAACAGAAAGTGTATATAGTCACGGGGATGAACCCTAGTCGAAAAGGTAAGTTAATTGATTATTTAAAGGCTAACGCAGACTGCTTTGCATGGTCCCACTCAGATAAGATAGGTATCCCACTAGAAGTGATGATCATAATGTAACGACCCGACCGGTCGTTTTGCATTATCGAACCCCGTTCCCCTAAATGAAACTTCCCATAGCGGCTTTTTATGATTTATGGCTTGCGGGAACTGGTGGTCCGGGATTCGGAGGTGTTTAGAATGCTATAGGAACAATGGGTTCCTTAAGGTTGGCCTTTAAGGCCAAGTTTGACTTCGGTCAACGTTTTGGGTAAATGACCTCGGAATCGAGTTTCATTGGTTCCGGTAGCTTTGTGTGATGATTTTGGACCTGGGCATATGTTCAGAATAGGTTTCTGATGACCCAGGGTCATTTCGGTGCCCAATATTGAAATAAGAAGTTCCTTAAGTTCCTATTTTGGTTTGGGACGTGTTTTTGTTGTTATCGAGGTCCGAATGGAATTCCAAGCTCGAGAATAGTTACGTTATGTTAATTATGACTTGCCCGCAAAATTTGGTGTCATTCCGAGTTGTATAGGTCGGTTCGGCGCGTTGTTAGCGAAGTCTAGAAAACTTAAAGTTCCTAAGTTTGGTTCTTGGGGTTTTGAGGTGTGATTTTGATTTTGAGCGCTGTTTTGGGTGTTCCGAAGGCTCGACCGAGTCCGTACTATGATTTGGGACTTTTTGGTATATTTGGACGGGGGCTCGGGTGCGCCCAGGTGCCTCCCGAACACCACACGAGGCCAAAAACCAGCTGAAATAGCTGCTGGTGCACCTGTTCTGGTGTGACCACAGGTGCGGTTAACCAGTCGCAGATGCGGGACCACTCCTGCAGTCCCAGCCTCACAGGTGCGACCCCCAGTGGTTTGGCCATGCAGGTGCAGAAAAAGTTTCGCAGGAGCGGAGTCGTAGGTGCGGTCTTCACTCCGTAGGTGCGGGCCCAGGCTCCCCAGTCCATTTCCGCAGGTGCGAGCCTTTGCTCGCAGGTGCGAGACTGCAGGTGCGATCGTCGAGCTGCAGGTGCGAAAACAATGTCTAGACACTATGTTTTTATACACGGGTCTTAATGCATTTTTCTCATCTTCTTCTTCTTCCTTGGGGCGATTTCCACCATTGTTGAGGGGCAAACGACCTGGTCATTTAAGGTAAGTAAAATCTACTCTAATATTAGCTTCATGCATGGATTTCTAGCTTGATCAACTACCTAAATTAGTTAAAAATCAAGAATTGGGTAGTAACCTAGAGCTTGCGATAATTTGAGAATGTACCCGTGAATTTGCTATGAAATCAAGTAAAAATCGTATATTAGTGATCTTTAGGCTTTGGGTGAGTGTTCCCTTCGAGAATTATTTGAATCCGAGCGTGCGGGCCCGGGGTTGGGTTTTGGAAATTCTTCAAGAATGTTGAATTATTGAATAAATAGGATAATTTCCCTACTTCGAGCATTCATTGATGTCATTGTACCGTATTTAGCTAGTTGCGAATCCTCGGGTGTAGAGTTTGGAGTTCGGGCGCATCCTTGGTCCGAGGGGTAGATTCGACACGAGGTGAGTCTCCTTTCTAATCTTGTAACAGGGAATTGTCTCCATAAGTGTTATATATATGCTGTGTGTAATTGTTTTGGGGGCTACATGCGTACATACAACGTGATGAGAGTCCGTACGTGGTGACTATCATGCTATGTCGGGTAGTTTTAGGACTCACGAGCATGCCATTACGTGCCTTATGTGTATCTTTAGCCAAACTTTGAGTTTCTCATTATCTTTGAACCAGTATGCTTATTGTCTTTGATCTAGTATGCAAATGGTAGAAAAGTTGCACCTTAACTCCTAGTTGATCAATCCCTGTTGAAGGTATAGCCCTACTAAGTTATTGAGATGTCGGTAATACATATGTACGTATGAGAGTCAGCACTCGAATCGTAGGTATGATTCGCGATCGAGGGGAGATTTATGGTAATTATATATAAGTGTGTCAGCACTCGAATCGCATGTATGATTTGCAATCGAGGGGAGCTTTATGGTAATTATACATAAGTGTGTCAGCACCCGAGTAGTAGGTATGATTCGCGAGCGGGGGAAGCTTTACGTCCATTCAGTGTCTAGATATTCCCTTATGACTCCGGCTGGCAATCTTACCATTGTGTGCGCTTAGGCTATTTGGTACTGTTTCCTTTGATATTGACTTGACAGATATTTGGGGGAAAAAGGAAAGTGTACATTGTGGCTTATTTTCAGTAGTTTTTCCTAGATTTCTGTATGTGATAAGTATTTGCTGCTTACTGTCTCACATGTCTACTGCATTCCGTATATCCTGTTTTGCATTATTACTGTTTGACCTTAGTGAGTGTCATGTCGACCTCTCGTCACTACCTCTTCGAGGTTAGGCGGGATACTCACTGGGTACATATATATTTATGTACTCATTCTGCACTTCTGTTCTTAATTGTACAGGTTCTGAGGCTGGTGATTCTAGTTATCCGACCGAAGCTTGACTTATATTCTGGACCTGACTCCACGGTGAGCTGCACCCCCTGATGATTCTCAGCAGTGCTATGGAGTTATATTTTTCTTATTTATGTCTATTTCTCTTAGACAACAGTACATTTTGTATCTTCTTTTGTATATTCTACTAGTTCGCCTGTTGACTTGTGACACTAGTTCCTGGCACGCACATAGTAGACTCATTATTTTTGGGACTGTATATATATTGGATCACGATCACTATGGTTGTATTTACTTAAGTTGGTAAATGTTTCCGCTATTATTTAAATGAGTTAAGCTTAAAACTTTGGGAAATATGCGGGATTGGTATGTTAATAAGGATAATCTCACTAGTAAACAACTGTTGGCTTGCCTGACTCCGGTGTTGGGCGCCATCACGACCCGCGTTGGATTTTGGATCGTGACAACATGGTATCAGAGCACTAGGTTCACGTAAGTCTCACGAGTCACGGGCAAACCCAATAGAGTCTTGCGGATCGGTACGGAGACGTCTATAATTATCTTCAGGAGGCTACAGGGTTTTAGGAAACCTCTATATGTTCTCATTCTATCGTGCAGTCGATGATTTACTAAGTTCATTCTTATATTCTCTCATAGATGGTGAGGATGCGTGCATCTGATGTTCCAGACCCGGGAAGGGCCGCTACCCCCACAGGCAGATGCCGGGGGAGAGCAGTGGCCCGTGGTAGAGGACGAGGGCTTCCCAGAGCTATTCCGGTCCCGCCACCAGAGGATCCTATTATAGAGGAGCAGGATGAGGTGCCTCCGGCAGATCCTACACTAGTAGACTTTATGACGGCGCCAGGCTTCCAGGCAGTTATGGGCCGTATGATGAGATTTATGGACACCATGTCCTCTGCTGGTTTATTTCCAGTAGATCCTGCCACTTCACAGGCGGGATGGGGAGCCCAGACCCCTACTTCCCAGGCCGCAGGGCCGACAGCAGCATTTAATCACACCCCGGGTACACTGCCCGTGGGTGGGGCCCAACCTGTAGTAGCAGCTCCGGAGCCCAGACTAGCTGCGGATGGAAATCAGTAGAATATGTTAGACAGATTGACCTGATTTCTCCCTCTAATCTTTGGGGGTGAGCGAGGTGAGGATGCCCAGGACTTCATTGATAGGTGCAGGGATAGACTGCACAACATGGAGATCCTAGCATCCCATGGAGTGGATTTCACCACATTCCAGTTAGAGGGCAGAGCTCGCAGGTGGTGGAAGTCTTATTTTCTCAGCAGGCCAGCAGATTCTCCTACTATCACTTGGGAGCAGTTCACACAGATGTTCTAAGACAGATATATTTCACCATCTGAGAGGGAAGAGTTGCAGGGTCAGTTTGAGCGGTTAGAGTAGGGGCAGATGTCCGTGATAGATTATGAGGACAAATTTTCAGAGCTCTCATGCCATGCACTTATGATATTACCCACCGACGCTGAGAGAGTGCAAAGGTTTGTAGCAGGGTTGCATCCAGGTATTAGATCCACCATGGCTCGAGAGGTGGAGATGGGTACTCCTTATCAGCTCGTAGTGGAGATTGCTTACATGATCGAGGGTTATCGGTTGAGGAGCAGGGAGCAGGGTTAGCGGGATAAGAGGGCTAGGTTCTTAGGAGATTTTAGGGATGCCCTAGCTAGGATCAGAGGTCGCTTGGGGGTGGTCAGCAAAGCAGGCCTTCTTATTCAGCACCTCCGCCACCTCCCTGAGGTGTCCCAGTTAAGCCCTTGTTCAGTGCCATGCCAGAGCGCTCCTATCGTCCTCCAGCTATTCAGAGTTCTCCTAGTGGTTACTCCAGTCCCCAGAGATCCTCCAGTTCCTATTTCAGTGCTATACCTGAGGGTTCACATCGCCCTCCGGTCATTCAGGATTCTTCTTCTTCGGGACAACAGGATATGTCACCTGTGAGATGTTACGAGTGTGGGGATCTGGGCCATGTGAGGAGGGCTTGTCCCAGGTTTCGGGGCAAGGCAGTGCAGCAGGGTTATCAGCCCATGAGTTCAGCACCAGCAGTCCGGCCGCCTAGAGGTGGAGGACAGGTCAGCAGGGGTCGTCCTAGAGGTGGAGGCCAGTCGGGGGGAGGTCAGGCAGCTCCTGTTCACTCCGGTGGGGCTCAGTCTTCAAGTGCTCCAGCCAGGTTCTATGCTATTCCAACCAGATCAGATGCAGTGGCCTCAAACGCTGTGATCACAGGTATTATCTAAGTATGTGGTAGAGAGGCTTCAGTATTGTTTGATCCAGGATCCACTTATTCATATGTTTCAGCCCTATTTGCTCCTTTTCTGGATGTTTCTCGCGAGTCCTTGGGATCTCCTATATATCTGTCCACTCTTGTGGGCGACTCTGTGGTGGTAAACCGGGTGTATCAGTCTTGTGTGATCACCTTATGTGGGTTCGAGACCAGAGCTGACCTTTTATTGCTCGACATGGTTGATTTTGAGGTTATTCTAGGCATGGATTGGCTATCTCCTTTTCATGTCGTCTCTTGATTGCCATGCCAAGACAGTTACTTTACCCATGCCCGAGTCGCCTAGGCTGGAGTGGAGGGGTTCTTCAGTTAGTGCACCAGCCGGGTTATTTCATTTTTGAAGGCTCGACATATGGTCGAGAAGGGTTCTCTAGCCTATTTTGCTTACGTTCGGAACACCACCGCCGAGTTTCCGACGATTGATTCAGTGCCAATGGTTCAAGAGTTTGCGAATGTTTTTCCTTCGGATCTTCCGGGCATGCCTCTGGACCGTGATATTGATTTCTGCATTGATTTAGCTCCAGACACCCAGCCTATATCTATTCCTCCGTATCGAATGGCTCCGAAAGAGTTGAAAGAGTTAAAGGAGCAGCTTGAGGAGTTGTTAGCTAAGGGGTTCATCAGACCGAGTGTATCGCCGTGGGGTGCTCCAGTTTTATTTGTGAAAAAGAAGGACGGGTCTATGCCGATGTGTATTGATTACCGCCAGTTAAACAAGGTTACCATTAAGAACAAGTATCCCTTGCCGCGCATCGATGATTTGTTTGTCCAGTTGCAGGGTGCTCGTGTGTTTTCTAAGATTGATTAGCGATCGGGGTATCATCAGTTGAAGATTCGGGCTTCAGATGTTCCGAAGACTTCTTTTCGTACGAGATATGGCCATTATGAGTTCCTGGTGATGTCTTTTGGCTTGACTAATGCCCCAGCAACATTCATAGACTTGATGAATAGGGTGTTTAGGACGTATATTGATTCCTTTGTCATTGTCTTCATTGATGACATTTTGATTTACTCACGTAGCCTGGGGGAGCACGAGCAGTATTTGAGAGTTGTGCTCCAGACTTTGCGAGAATAGAACCTATATGCTAAGGTCTCCAAGTGTGACTTTTGGTTGGATTGCATGGCATTTTTGGGGCATGTGGTATCCGGAGAGGGTATCAAGGTGGATCCTCAGAAGATCGAGTAAGTTCAGAGTTGGTCGCGTCCTACTTCAGCTACAGAGATCAGGAGCTTTTTGGGCCTAGCAGGCTATTATCGCCGATTTGTGGAGGGTTTCTCTTCTATTGCGTCTCCATTGACTAGATTGACTCTAAAGAATGACCCGTTTCGATGGTCTGACGAGTGTGAGGCGAGCTTTCAGAAGCTTAAGACGGCATTGACCTCAACACCAGTTCTAGTATTGCCTTCCGGTTCTGGGATGTACACAGTATATTGCGATGCTTCACGCGTTGGCTTGGTGTGTATTGATGCAGGAAGGGAGAGTTATTGCTTATGCTTCCCTCCAGCTAAAGGTTCACGAGAAGAATTACCCTGTGCATGATTTGGACTTGGCGGCGATTGTTCATGCTCTTAAGATTTGGAGGCACTACTCGTATGGAGTGTCCTTTGAGGTTTATACAGACCACCCTAGCTTGCAGAGCTTGTTCAAGCAGAAGGATCTTAAATTGAGACAGTGCAGATGGCTTGAGTTGTTGAAGGATTATGATATCACCATTCTTTATCACCCGGGCAAGGCAAATGTGGTAGCAGATGCTTTCAGTAGGAAGGCTGAGAGTATGGGTAGCTTGGCTTATATTGCAGCAGAGAAGAGACCTCTAGCCTTGGACATTCAATCCTTGGCCAATCGCCTAGTGAGGTTAGACCTTTCAGAGCCTCGTCGATTTTTAGCACATGTGGTTGCTCAGTCTTCACTACTGGGGGGAGATTAAGGCCCGGCAGTTCTATGATCCGTGCTTAGCTGAGCTTCGAGAGATAGTGGTTCAGGGTAGGGCCAAGGAGGCTACTATTGGCGAGGATGGTGTTCTGAGACTTCAGGGCCGCTTATGTGTTCCTAATATTGATGGCCTGAGGGAGAGGATTTTATAGGAGGTACACAGTTCTCGGTATTCTATTCATCCTGGTGCTACGAAGATGTATCGTGACTTGAAGCAGCATTTCTGGTGGAGGCGGATGAAGAAGGACATTGTGGGGTATGTGACTAGGTGTGTTAATTGCCAGTAGGTGAAATATGAGCATTAGAGGCCAGGAGGCCTACTTCAGCAGATGCCCATTCCTGAGTGGAAATGGGAGCGCATCGCTATGGACTTCGTGGTTGGGTTGCCTCAGACTTTGCGGAAGGTGGACGCGGTTTGGGTCATTGTGGATAGATTGACCAAATCGGCGCATTTTATTCCAGTAGCTACTACATATACTTCTAAGAGGTTTGCCCATATCTACATTCGGGAGATAGTCCGGTTGCATGTTGTGCCGGTATCCATTATATCAGATCGAGGTCCTCAATTTACCTCACACTTCTGGAGAGCATTGCATAGTGAGATGGGCACCCAGATAAACCTCAGCACAACATTTCACCCTCAGACTGATGGTCAGTCGGAGCGTACAATTTAGATATTGGAGGACATGCTCAGGGCATGTGTGATTGACTTCGAAGATCAGTGGGACCAGTTCTTGCCTTTGGCCGAGTTTGCTTATAATAATAGTTATCAGTCTAGCATTGAGATAGCACCATTTGAGGCTTTATATGGTCGGCGATGCCATTCTCCCATCGGGTGGTTTGAGCCTGGCGAGGCTCATTTATATGGCACTGACCTGGTGAGGGATGCCTTGGAGAAAGTGCAGTTGATTCAAGAAAGGCTCCATACAGCACAGTCCAGACATAAGAGTTACGTGGATCAGAGGGCGCGTGATGTATCATTTATGGAGGAAGATAGGGTCCTGTTGAAAGTCTCGCCTATGAAGGGTATTATGAGGTTTGGGAAGAAGGGCAAGCTGAGCCCGAGGTTTATAGGTCCATTCGAGGTGTTGAGGCGAGTTGGGGAGGTTGCTTATGAGCTGGCCTTGCCTCCCAGTTTATCAGGAGTTCGCCCAGTTTTTCATGTATCCATGCTCCGGAGGTAGCACGCCGACTTCTCTTATGTGGTTGATTTCAACACTATTTAGTTGGATGAGAGGTTGGGCTACGAGGAGGAGCCAGTTGCTATTATTGATAGGCAGGACCGCCAGTTGAGGTCCAAGGGAGTTTCTGCCGTAAAAGTCCAGTTGAAGGGCCATCCAGTTGATGAGGCAACCTAGGAGTCCGAGGAGGACATGCAGAGCAGATATCCACACATATTCAGCATTTCAGGTATGATTCTAGACCCGTTCGAGGACGAACGTTTGTTTAAGAGGTGGAGAATGTAACGATCCGACCGGTCGTTTTGCGTTATCGGACCCCGTTTCCCTAAATGAAACTTCCCATAGCAGATTTTTATGATTTATGACTTGCGGGGACTGGTGGTCCGGGATTCGGAGGTGTTTAGAATGCTATAGGAACAATTGGTTCCTTAAGGTTGGCCTTTAAGGCCAAGTTTGACTTCGGTCAACATTTTGGGTAAACGACCTCGGAATCGAGTTTCGTCTGTTCCGGTAGCTTCGTGTGATGATTTTGGACATGGGCATATGTTTGGAATGGGTTTCTGATGACCCGGGGGCATTTCGGCGCCTAATATTGAAATAAGAAGTTCCTTAAGTTCATATTTTGGTTTGGGACGTGTTTTTGTGTTATCGAGGTCCGAACGGAATTCCGAGATCGGGAATAGTTCCATTATGTTAATTATGACTTGTCCGCAAAATTTGGTGTCATTCCGAGTTGTATAGGTCGGTTCAGCGCATTGTTAGCGAAGTCTAGAAAACTTAAAGTTCTTAAGTTTCGTTATTGGGGTTTTGAGGTGTGATTTTTAGTTTTAGCGTTGTTTTGGGTGTTCCGAAGGCTCGAGCGAGTTCGTATTATGATTTGGGAGACGGGGGCTCGGGTGGGCCCAGGTGCCTCCCAGACGCCATACGAGGCCATAAACCAGCTGAAATAGCTGCTGGTGCACCTGTTCTGGTGTGACCGCAGGTGCGGTTGACCAGTCGCAGGTGCGACCCCCAGTGGTCTGGCCAATTCATGCAGGTGCGGACAAAGTTATGCAGGAGAAGAACTGCAGGTGCCGTCTCCACTCCGCATGTGCGGGCCCCGGCTCCCCAGTCCATTTTCGTAGGTGCGAGCCTTTGCTTGTAGGTGCGAGACTGCAGGTGCGGTCCTCGAGCCGCAGGTGCGGAAACACTGTCCAGACAGTATGTTTTTATATATGGCTCTTAATGCATTTTTCTCATCTTCTTCTTCTTCTTCCTTGGGGAGATTTCCACCATTGTTGAGGGGCAAACGACCTGGTCATTTAAGGTAAGTACAATCTACTCTAATATTAGCTTCATGTATGGATTTCTAGCTTGATCAACTACCTAAATTAGTGAAAAATCAAGAATTGGGTAGTAACCTAGAGCTTGCGATAATTTGAGAATGTACCCGTGAATTTGCTATGAAATCAAGTAAAAATCGTATATTAGTGATCCTTAGGCTTTGGGTGAGTGTTCCCTTCGAGAATTATTGGAATCCGAGCGTGCGGGCTCGGGGTTGGGTTTTGGAAATTCTTCAAGAATGTTGAATTATTGAATAAATAGGATAATTTCCCTACTTCGAGCATGCATTGATGTCATTGTACCATATTTGGCTAGTTGCGAATCCTCGGGTGTAGAGTTTGGAGTTCGGGCGCATCCTTGGTCCGAGGGGTAGATTCGACACGAGGTGAGTCTCCTTTCTAACCTTGTAAGAGGGAATTGTCCCCATAGGTGTTATATATATGTTGTGTGTACTTGTTTTGGAGGCTACATGCGTACAACGTGATGAGAGTCTGTACGTGGCGACTATCATGCTATGTCGGGTAGTTTTAGGACTCACGAGCATGCCATTACGTGCCTTATGTGTATCTTTAGCCAAACTTTGAGTTGCTTATTATCTTTGAACCAGTATGCTTATTGTCTTTGAACTAGTATGCAAATGGTAGAAAAGTTGCACCTGAACTCCTAGTTGATCAATCCCTGTTAAAGGTATAGCCCTACTAAGTTATTGAGATGTCGGTATATACATATGTACGTATGAGAGTCAGCACTCGAATCGCAGGTATGATTCGCGATCGAGGGGAGCTTTATGGTAATTATATATAAGTGTATCAGCACTCAAATTGCAGGTATGATTCGCGATCGAGGGGAGCTTTATGGTAATTATACATAAGTGTGTTAGCACCCGAGTCGCAGGTATGATTCGCGAGCGGGGGAAGCTTTAGTCCATTCAGTGTCTAGATATTCCTTTATGACTCCGGCCGGTTGTCTTACCATTGTGTGCGCTTAGGCTATTTGGTACTGTTTCCTTTGATATTGGCTTGACAGATATTTGGGGGGGAAAGGAAAGTGTACATTGTGGCTTATTTTCAGTAGTTTTTCCTGGATTTCTGTATGTGATAAGTATCTGTTGCTTACTGTCTCACAAGTCTACTGCATTCCGTATATCCTGTTTTGCATTATTACTGTTGGACCTTAGTGAGTGTCATGTCGACCTCTCGTCACTACCTCTTCGAGGTTAGGCGGGATACTCACTGTGTACATATATATTTATATACTCATGTTGCACTTCTGTACTTAATTGTACAGGTCCTGAGGCTGGTGTTTCTGGTTATCCGACCGGAGCTTGACTTATATTCTGGACCTGACTCCACGGTGAGCTGCACACCCTGACGATTCTCAGCAGTGCTATGGAGTTATATTTTGTTTATTTCTGTTTATTTCTCTCAGACAGCAGTACATTTTGTATCATCTTTTGTATATTCTACTAGTTTGCCTGTTGACTTGTGACACTAGTTCCTAGCACGCACATAGTAGTCTCATTATTTTTGGGACTGTATATATATTGGATCACGATCACTATGGTTGTATTTACTTAAGTTGGTAAATGTTTCCGCTATTATTTAAATGAGTTAAGCTTAAAACTTTGGGAAATATGCGGGATTGGTATGTTAATAAGGATAATCTCACTAGTAAACAACTGTTGGCTTGCCTGACTCCGGTGTTGGGCGCCATCACGACCCGCGTTGGATTTTGGATCGTGACAACATGGTATGAGAGCACTAGGTCTCGGAAATTGCTGTAAGTGCAGTATTGGTAAGGGAGAATAAAGGTAAATAATCTCCTATTTATTATGTAAGCAAGACATTACTGGATGCTGAAACTAGATATCCACATCTAGAAAAGTTAGCCTTAGCTCTAGTTATGTCATCTAAAAAATTAAGGCCATACTTTCAATGTCATCCAATCACAGTTGTGACCTCGTATCCATTAAGAAACATACTACATAAACAAGAACTGTCAGGAAGATTAGCCAAGTGGGTTATTGAATTAAGCGAGCATGAAATAATATATCGGCCTAGGACTGCAATCAAGTCTCAAATCTTAGCTGATTTTGTCACTGATTTTAGTAATAGCATTGTCCCTGAAGTGGAGAAAGAGTTACAACTCTTCAACGGTGTTAATTCGGGTCTATGGACCCTATTTACCGATGGTTCTTCCAATATAAAAGGTGTCGGCTTAGGCATAGTCTTAATATCACCCACGGGTGAAAAGACACGGCAGGCTATCAAATGTTATTCTATAACTAATAATGAAACAGAGTACGAAGCTGTTATTGCAGGACTAGAACTCGCACAAGAGCTTTCAATCGAGCAAATCGTAATCAAAAGCGACTCTCAACTGGTAGTAAATCAGATGCAGGGGACTTACATCGCTCGAGAGACTCGGATGCAACAATATCTGGAAAACGCATGAGAGCTCGTGAGACAATTCAAAACATGAAAGGTAGTACAAATACCTAGAGAGGAAAATGCAGAAGCAGATGCATTAGCTAACCTCGCAGCAGTCACGAAAGTAACAAACAAAGACAATGCAATTGTCGTTCATCTATTCCATTCAATGATCGACCAGGAAAGGAATGAGGTAACTTTCAACAACTTAACCTGGGAGTGGAGAAACGAAATTCTTAATTTTTTGCAGAATGGCATCGTACCTGAAGACAGGATAGGCATAAAGTTAACCCATCACCAAATGATGATATTAGACCTGCAAAGACGCGAGGAAATAACACAATTCCTGGTCTAGGGTTCCACTTTCTGATGGACGTTTTAAAGGGTTAAGCAGTCATCATCTAAAAAACTATATATCTTCGAGTCCGGAATGTTTTTCCTTTTCAGGAAAAGGACCACAAGGAAGGAATAATCATGTGCTCGAGATCTCATTCTTCAAAGCTCAAACACTTGGGGGACTATATAGTATGGAAGGCTAAGACGAAGCAAAGAAGACTATCAGAAAGTCAAAAGCTCGAGCCTGAAGACCCATCTACCCAACAAGACAAGTGATACGAGCAGAATCGAAAGAGATCAAAAGAGTCATCCAAATACAAAGCCTAATGCAGAAATGCAAAAAACCTTCAAACATGTTCAGGCTGAAAGGCAAAATATTAGTCACGAGTAAGAAATGTACATCTTTATACTTATTCAAAACTGTTGTAACAAAAACAGTTAGGGGTAAATGATCATCATCATTTGTACTTACTAAAAAAAAACTGTTATCAAATAAAACAGTTACGGAAGAAAGATCAAAATCCATGTATTTGTTCAGAAACATGTTGTCATATAAAACAGTTACGGATGAAAAAGCATTTTCCTCGTACTTATTATAAAACTGTTATCAATAAAAATAGTTGCGGGTAGAAACCCCAATCTTTATAAAAACTGTTACTAGTGAAAAACAGTTGTTCCCTTGTATTAATATCGAAAAACTGTTACCTATGAAAAACAGTTACGAAATACAAGTGTATATCAAATCTGTTAAACAAAAACAGTTGCAACATGAGTTTTAGACGATAATCAAACACATGTAAAATGTCGTGGAAGTTCAAACAAAAAAAAAACTTTCCTTGTAAACATTCTTAAACATGTGTAAAATTTCTATCACTCTATTGCATTATCATGAAGTTGAGACGTCTTCTTCATGTCAATCATAAAGGGCCCTCTTTCATAAATGAAGCCTACTACAAAAAGGCTCACAAACACCGTACCTACTATGAAAAGGTACGAGTGATTACAGCATCCTCATGCAAAAATTCAGAGGTAAAAACAAAAACCTCGAAAATTAAACATGCAAAAGACTTAAGAGTAAAGCAGAAACTCGAAGCAAAAAGTCTTAATTTGCATATATTCGAAAAAAGTGGCTAAGTAAGAACTAAGTACAAACTAGTACTTAGCCGCATATAGTTTATACATCGAAATGCCCCTAAGTTGTCAGTTCGGAACTTTTGAAAGATCCAAGTTTACCCCCGACGGAGCTGGGGGTAACCACCAATCAAATAAAAAAATGGGGGGTGAATCAACACTTTAATCTTCTCGAGAAGGAGGATTGACTTCTTCATCAGCAGGAGGAACGGGAGCAACTAGGGATGAAGAGGCACGAGCAACAGGAGTCTCACCATCAGGTGAAGAGAGGTTATGACCTTGTTGAGCCTTCTCCATGGCTTCCTTAGTTTTAGCTATTTCAGCACTAAGGTCGAAACCCTTTTGACTCATTTCCGTCAATGTGTCAAGGCGAGAATTCATATACGCCCAGCTCACATCAACAGCAGCCGCCTCTTCAAGATCTTTATAATCCCTTGCCCATACTTGAAGCTCAGCTCTCCATCCGTCTTTCTCTGCTTCAGCAGCTTCATGGGTGGCCCTTAACGGTACAATCGACTCCTCCAGAATTTGAACTTTATCTAAAGCATTACGAAGGTCCTCTTGAGTACGGGTGAGTGATTGCACGAGCTCGCCTGAGTATTCCTCCTTCTGCCCCAGCAAGTTTTTCAAGTCTATAATCTCCTCTGAGGCGCGGGATAGCTGCTCAGCAAATGAGGACTCTAGAATACTCTTGTCTTTATCAGCCTAACTGGAAGAAGCCTTCTCTACTGCCAGTTCTGCCGTCATGAGCCTCATCTGCCACTTCAAGGTACTTCTTTCCTTTTCTAAGGCATCCATGTCAATCCTTAGGCTATCATATTGTGCTTTCCAATTATCAGCATCGGCCTGCAACTCTTTTGCCTCCTGATCCGTATTTGAGATCCTCTTCATGAGCTCCATGCCTATAAGATTAATCTACAAGAAATAAACCAGTTAGATATGATAAATTTCATATACAAAAATGAAAGAGGATAACCTACATCATACCTTCACAGAGGTATGCACAACTTCATTGGCCCATGTAAGAGCATTATGGCTGGCTAGCTTGGTTTTCTAAGTGGGACCTATCAAAGGCTTGAGCCACACTTCGGGTTCACCCGTTTTCTTGAAAAGATTCCCCTCGGTTGGAAATTCTATTATCACCTACCGCATCTCTCTGCTGGAAGACCCTACTTCCCTAGCGGAAGGCATGGAAGCAGGCAGAGATGAAGCAACAACAGGCACGGAGGGTTGAGGAAATGGAGAAGCCACGGGCAAAGCAGTAGGCACGGAGGATTGAAGAGTTGAGAAAGCCACGGGCAAAGCAACAGCAGAAGCCGTAATAGTCAAAGGAGCAGATGAGACAACTTCTCTTAAAGAAAGGGACATCATCAGGAGCAAGGTCAAAATCTTCATGGAACAAGTAATCTACAGACTCATGAATGGGGGAATGTGAAACATCTTCAGAGGTAGAGGGCTCAACCACAGACACGAAAGGCAAAGTCATGGGTGTAGACTCATCGTCCGANAACGAGACTCACCAATCTTCCTCTTCGAGGAAGACGAACCAACAATAATCTCTTAGGCCTGAGCCAAAGACATCTTCGGGATAGATGAAGCAGACACCTCACGAGCAGAGAACCCTATTAAAAGGGAAAAAGTTAAGCGACAGAGAAAGAAGAGGCTCGAGTAAGGAAAGAAGTAAGAACAAAAGCTTCACTCACCGTGGGTCTTTACATGCCAACCGTACTTCCCAGCGAAGTACTTCCAAGATCTCTCTTCTAAAGGAGCAACGGACAATAATTTTTCTACCCAATCACGGATACTAGAGACTTTCTCAACAGTACCCATGATTGCTGAGAGAAGAAGAAACAAATACGGTGTTAGTAAAACATCTCAAGTCAGAACGAGGAAAAGTAAATAGATGTGAGCTAGAGCATACTCACGTGCACGATTCCACTTCTAAGGGAAGGGAAGATTTTCTTCACCCACTAAACCAACAGTGGGTACAGCGACATACCGGAAGTACCAACCCCTATCCTTATCATCTCCGGGGGTTACCAGCACTCTTTTACTCCTAGCAGTCAGAGTAAAAACCCCTTGATGAAACAAAGCAGGAGAGTAGAGATGAATAATATGGTTGAAAGTAAAAGGAATCGAGGCTAAAGAAGCTAAACTCCTACGACATGCGACAACTCGCCATAAGCGGACCAACTTGTCCTAAGCAGATATTGAAGAAACGGCAGAATTCAATTATGACTGGATCAATGAGAGGTCTAAACCCTAGAGTGAAAGGGTACGTATAAACAAAATAGTATCCCGTCCTGTAAGACATTATTCTTTGATTACTATTTAGAATGTAGATAGGGAAATCAGGCCTCCAAAAACACTCCCTACGAACAAGGGAAATATGACCCTCAATAATAAGGTTTGGATACCTTTCGACACTCTCAAGGGAAGAAGATTGGTCTACGAGAACTTGATTATCTCTAGCAAAGACAAACTCAGCAGGAATAATTTCATCAACTCTAGGTTCACGAAGGCGTTCATATCTACTCTAGACAAAGACAGGGAAGCCCTAGCCCTCGGAGAAACTAGAGACCTAGCGGAAGGAGGGGAAACTATCTGAGAAGAAGAAGAGCCTCTCGAAGGAGTGGATCCTAGACTCCTAAGTCTACCACCCCTCCGTCTCCTAGTCGGAGCAGAAGATGGCATTAAATTCTCAATATCTATTACTCTCTGAGGTTGATTGAAGAAGACATGTTTACAAAGGCAAGAAAAATTTCTTTACAAAAGACAAAGTTAGAAAGTGTTTCGTGGAAGCAAAGAAAAGAAGAAAGGTATTTATACTTGAGGACCACTGTCAAACATGGAAAAAAAATAATAATGATGAAAAGTCATAATTGAAGGTGTCACTTCGGGATTGACACAGCCGCAGAAAGCCCTAAAAAGCACCTAGTAACTACAGAACCAATCTGAGAAGGACACGTGGTTTGAGCATTAGATAGAAGTGACAAACAACGCCTATGATTCAGAGAAGGATACAATGTTTCCAGGTAAAGAAACGACAAAATATTCCCGCCACAAATGAGTATCCACTTACCAAATATCGATCTATAAATATATGGTAAGTGGGGGGACTATCTGTATTGGTAATAAAGAGGTTCACACGTGTAATAAATCTTGATAACTCAGCAGTCTATGTGGAGCAATGAAGACACGACAGCTGGACGGGACTCTATGAAGAGGTATGAGGCAAAGAGGCACGACAAATCACACCCACGGGTTAATTAGCTACGGAAGTCTCAACCTAATTGAGAAGATGAAGAGACACGGTCAAAATGTATCTGGGCAGAACAAAGGGCGGATTCAGAGATCTTCAATTAGTGATCCACACGTTACACGACATTCACGCAACAGTTACGATTACTCATTGTAACGTTACATTAATATCATAATTAGTCATTAATGCTCAATCACTGAAAAAGGCAGATGTTATATTAAGAAATGCCCTATATAAGGGAGTAAAATATAACCTGTAAAAGGATCATCTGAACTACTATTGCAATATACTTACTTTTTGTGCATCTTACTGCTTTCCATTTACAAGTTTGCCTACAATTATAATCTTATTCTTCGGTTATCAGAAACCCGTGTTCTTCTTAAAATAGCTTTGGGAAAAAAAATCCAATTCTTTGGTTAAACAAAAGTCATTCGTTTGTTATCTCTTTTGACCTTGATTCCTAAAATGGTATCAACTTCATTTAAATCTTTCATTTTAAAAACTGAAGTTAGATACTTCTTGGTCTCGGTAATTCCCCGTAGATTCGTACCAAAAATCAGCATGTCATCGACATATAAACAAATTATTACTCCATATTCCTTTGTATATTTAGAGTAAATGTAATTGTCCTCATGATTATGTACAAACCCGTTTGATAGTATTACACTATCAAATCTTTCATGCCACTGTTTAGGTGCTTGTTTGAGACCATAGAGATACTTTATCAATTTACAAACCTTCTTCTCATTTTTCGGAAGAATAAATCCTTCAGGTTGTTTCATATATATTTATTCACTAAGGTTTCCATTTAAAAAGGTTGTCTTAACATCCATTTGATGTACATAAAGATCATAAATAGAGGCCAAGGATAAAAGGACTCTATTGGATGTTATTCTTGCAACATGAGCATATATATCAAAATAGTCTATGTGTTCCTTTTGAGTGAAGCCTTTTGCAACTAATCTTGCTTTGAAGGTTTGGACAGAACCATATGTATTGTACTTTCTTCTAAAGACCCACTTACAACCTATAGGCTTTGATCCAAGAGGAAGATCAACTAAAACCCAAGTGTTGTTGGATATAATTGAGTCCATTTCATCATTAATGGCCTCTTTCCAAAAGGCAGCATCTCTAGAAGACATTGCTTCTTGAAACGTCTTTGGGTCTTATTCAACATTCAATACAATAGGAATTTGATTACAAACATTTGCCCTATCTCCTTCAACAAGAAATACTATAGATTGTGAAGAAATAAAATGAGAACCAAGATGTTTTTCTTTTCTTATTCTTTGGCTTTTTCTTGGTTCTATTTGCATATCATCACTTCTTTCTTTATTTGTAATAATTTCAGAAAGTGACAATTTATTTTCATTAATATGTCTTCCATTTACTTCAGTCATTTCATCAACATTGTCATTTATAAATCTATTTTCAATAAATTCAACATGTATAGATTCTATAATGACATTAGATTCTAGATCTAGCAGTCTATATGCTTTTGAGTGCTGTGCATATCCTACAAAAACACTTCTAATTCCTCTAGGACCCAATTTTGTTCTTTGATGGTCAGGTAATCTATAATAGGATATACACCCCCACATTTGAAAATAGTTTAAATTTGATTTTCTACCATTCCAAAGTTCATAAGGCGAAACATGCATATTTTTTGAAGGCACTCTATTCAAAATGTAACATGCAGTTAGTAGTGCTTCACCCCATAAATTATGTGGCAAATGTGCATTCAGTAACATTGTGATGATCCAAAAGGCCATCCCGTATATTCTATCTAATTCTGTGTTACAAGATTGTGAAAATCTCCTTCTATCTCACCTTGATTTGCATGCACATCTCGGGCGTGTAGCCGGGAAGCCCTTATGTGAAAAACTGATAAAAACGATATTTTGGTATTAGAAATTTGAATAAAGTTGACTTCAGTCAACATTTTTGGTAAACGGACCCGGACCCGTAATTTGAGGGTCCCGGAGGGTCCGTAGGAAAATATGGGACCTGGGCGCATGCCCGAAATCGAATGCAGAGGTCCCAAGTCCGAGAAATAAATTTTTTAAGAAAATTGTTTTCTGAAAAATATAAAGGTTTTTGAAAATGAAATTTGAGGTGAAACCTGTGATATCGGGCCCGTATTATGGTTTCGGAGCCTGGTACAGGTTTGATATGATTTATATGTGTTATCTGTGAAATTTTGTAAGAAACGAACTTAGTTTGAAGTGATTCAGACCTTAAATGCAAAACTTAATGTTTATAGAAGTTTTGAGGAATTTCATGAATTTTTAGTTTAATTCATCGTTTTAGTGTTATTTTATGTGGTTTGAAACCTCGAGCGAGTCCTTGTTAGGTTTTATGACTTGTGTGTGTGGTTGGACGGGGTCCCGGGGGCCTCGGGTATGTTTCAGATGCCCATCGGATGATATTAGCACTTGGAAGACAGTTGAACCATTGCTGATTCTGGTGTCTCGCACCTGCGATGGACATTCCATAGGTGCGGACACGCAGGTGCGCGAGGAGCTCGCAGGTGCGGACTTGGCCCAATCCCCCAGTCCTCACAGGTGCGATTAGTTTTTCGCAGATGCGGAGCCGCAGGTGCGGCCATTTGACCGCAGGTGCGACCCCAGGCCTTTTAGTGGGTTTTCGCACCTGCGATTGTATTTCCGCAGGTGCGGTCCCAGGGGCGCAGGTGCGGATATTGCTGGGCAATTATATCAGATTCGAGGGCTTAAGCCTATTTTCACCATTTCGAATTTTGGAGCTCAGGAAGGGCGATTTTTGAAGACCTTTGCACCTGGGTAACTTGGTTAAGTGATTTCTATTCTACTTAGATCAATTTACATGATTCCTAACTTAAATCCAGTCCTTAGAATTCGAATTTGGGTGGAAGATTTGGGAAAAAATTGATAAACTTCATAGACCAAATTATTGAGTTTTGATTGGGTTTTTGACCTTCGATTTGAGTGATTTTCATATGTTTAGACTCGTGAGTGAATGGGTGTCCGGAAAATATAATTTTTACCCGATTTCGTGATGTGGGCCCGGGGTACTTTTTGGGGGAATTTCCTAATTTCGCGTATTAGCTTCGAACTTATTAGTTATTTTGTTTCCTTGTGATGATATTTACATTATGCAATCGAATTGTCTAGATTTGAACCACCCGGAGTTGGATACTCATGGCAAGAGCGTGGTTTTGAGTTGATTAGCGTAGTCAAGGTAAGTATCTTGCCTAACCTTGCATGGGGGAACTAAAACTTAGGATTGAGTCTTCTATGTTGATTTTAGTCCGCGTACGCGAGGTGACGAGTGCGTACTCGGACTTATTTGAAAATAGATTGACCTTTAGGTATTTTATGTCCTTATGTTCCCCGTATATGAATTGAACTTGTTATATCTGAATTCCTGATTTCTAGTTCTATCTCTTCCTGCTCAAATTAGAAGTACTTGCCTAGCATTCCTTGTTTCTTATATGATCTTAATTGAATTAAATGAAGACTTTGTTTTTCCTACCATTATGCTATATCTCCCTTCATACGCTACCTATGTGACTAAAACTAGTATAATCTCGCCCTATAAATGTCTAACAAGTAATTCGGAATATCTATACGTTAGTCAAGCATGCTCGTGAGTCGTACATTGTAATTTAAATGATTTTCCCCTCAAGTACTACTTAGGTTTAATTGATGACCGCCCATGTTGATGGTATTTCTCTGATGCTGCCTATTTACTGAGCATTTGATCAAACTGAGTTTATTCGGTAAAGCTAATTGACTAAGTGAGATTGGTTATAGCTGATTCCCTTGCCGGGATGATTTGGTTTCTTGGTTGCGAACTTGAACAGATAGAATCATGGTTATATTTGCCTTGTTTTCCCCTCGTTATGTTGTTCCTCTTTGTGCTTGGAATTCCTTTCAGTGGCTACATCTTATGAGTGAATTTTTACCATTTTTGTGATTTAAGTCTTTGTATTGATTTGCTCATCGCACCCTGCATTCGGTCTTGTTTTCTTTTGCGCCGGTTGTGGAAATATATGTTGTTTATGTCACATTCTGGTTGTTTTCCTCAGTGGCTGCATTGCATATTTAAATTGGGACTACGGACAGAGATCCGAGAGCTTTCCCCTATACTGCATTGCATATTTAAATATGGACTACGGATAGAGATCCGGGAGCTTTCCCCCTGTACTGCATTGCATATTTAAATTGGGACTACGGACAGAGATCCGGGAGCTTCTCCCCCTACTGCATTGTATATTTAAATTGGGACTACGGACAGAGATCCGAGAGCTTTCCCCCTGTACTGCATCGCATATTTAAATTGGGACTACGGACGAGATTCCGAGAGCTTTCCCCTGTACTGCATTGCATGACAAATTCTGAGTTGCGGACTGAGTTCTGGTGGTTTTATCATTGAGGAGATTTGGATCGAAGAATATACATATATATTGAAAAGTATAGCTGAAAAGCAATTATCTCCAGGAAATTTATGTCTGAAGGACTTCTATTTCGAAAGTATAATTAAAAAGTATTTGTCTTGCAGAAAAATAATATTTGAAAGAGCAGTATTTGGGAAAGTATATTTTAAGCATCACGTATTTGATGATATTTGAAAGAGCAGTATTTGGAAAAGTATATTTTGAACATCATGTATTTTGATGATATTTGAAAAAGCAGTATTCCGGAAAATATATTTGAACACCACGTATTTGAAGAGACTGTTTTAAAGATTTCTCTTTATAAAAATATATAAATATACATTCAGAGAAAGTATGTTTCAAAGAAGAAATATCTCTATTCCGAAATGATTATATCTTTAAGGTTTTCAAATAAACTCACGATTTAAAGGTTTTCACTTGAAGGTTTGACCAGTTTTATTGAGTTTATTCACTAAGTCCTGACGTGAATAAATTGATGCAGTGCTGAGTTGCTAGTGCTTTAATTGGGTTGTGATTCCCGCCATTTGGATTGCATTCTTTCCATTCTTTTTGTGTACTTCTATTATGTTGTCCGTTGATCGTAATTATTGAATTTTTCTTCCGTATTATTCGATCGTATCGTAAATTATATTGAAAAATCTTTAGATAGATATTATGTTTCGGTCATTTATACATTTATGCCTTTTTACTTATTAGACCGATGGTTTCTTGACTAGTCCTCGTCACTACTTCACCGATGTTAGTTTTGATACTTACTGGGCACCGCTATGGTGTGATCATACTACACTTCTACACATTTTTGTGTGCAGATCCAGGTTATTGTTGTTAGTAGCTGCGCAGATCATTGCTGAGGAGACTCAAGGTAACCTGTTGCCGCGTTCGCAGGCTTCGAAGTCATCTTCCTATTTTATTTCTATTCAACTGTACTTACTTATTCCTGGACAATTGTATTTAGATTTGATAGAAAGATTTCGTAGAGCTTATGACTTGTATTTACCGGGTTTTGGGAAATTTGTAAACTCTGTCAAGAATATTATTTCGAAACTGTTAAAATTCCTTTATTATTGTTGTTGTTCAGTGGTAATGTTAGGGTTACCTAGTCCCTAAGACTAGGTGCCATCACGATACCCAACGGAGGGAAATTTGGGTGGTGACAAGTTAGTATCAGAGCTCTAGGTTCATAGGTGCTACGAGTCATAAGCGAGTTTGGTAGAGTCTTACGGATCGATACGTAGACATCTGTACTTATCTTCAAGAGGCTACAGAACTATTAGGACAATTTCACTTCCTTCATTCCTATCGTGCGAATTCATTGATCTTGAAGTTTGAAATTATCGTTCTATTCTCTCATCGATGGTGAGGACACGAGCGGCGGTTCCTGATGATGTTACCCCGAAGCAAATGTCGCAAGGGTCAGATATAGAGGCCAACGAGGAGCACGTGCCGCAGTTAAGATGCCTACTAGAGCAGCCGTTGAAGAGTCGTCAGTAGTTCTAGTTGGGGGACAGGTACTGGGGGCGCCTGTTACTACCCCGGACTTTAGGAGACCTGAGCGCAGTTTTGAGTACAATTGGTACATCGACTCAGGCAGGGTTGATTTTTTGTGCATCAGTTGCTTCACAGATAAGGGAAGGAGTTCAGATTCCCACCGTCTACACTCCAAAGCAGCGAGATCATATTGGTCAGGTTCCAGTTGTCATGGCAGCACGACATGCAGTTTCAGTTCAGCCCGTGGTTAGGACAACAACATCGGAGGTAGAGCACCTTGGGATTTAGAGGTACTGTAAGCACCACCCTTCGATCTTGCAGTGGATTGGCAGCGGATAATGCCCAGGGTTTTCTGGAGGAGTGTCACCATATTCTTCGTACTTCGGGTATTGTGGAGACGAGCGGGAGTACTTTTGTCACGTCTCAGATTTAGAATAGTGGATTGATCTGTGGTGGCGGTATATGAGTTGGGGTAACCAGGCCGAGTTAGCTTCACTAGCGTGGATTCAGTTTTCGGAGATGTTTTGAGGGAGGTTGCACCTCAGTTCCGTCGGGATGTACGGTGCGCGGAGTTTGAGCAGTTGCGTCAGGGCGCTATGTCACTATTGGAGTATGCCGTTAGATTCAGTGAGTTGGCCAGATATACACCTCACTTGATTGCTTCAGTTAGGAGGCGAGTCCGTAGATTCATTGAGGGACTCAGGCATGGTAGAGAATTTTGGGTCAACCAGTTCAGTTGCATTACCAGCTTCGCATGGGAGCTTTTCAGGTACTCATGGGTCTCGGAGGATCCATATTATATGTCTTCCACAGCCACATCGGCAGTGTGGAGATGTTAGCCACAGGGTGAGAGATTGTCCCAGGATTCCGGTAGGGTGTGGTAGCAGTGTCACGACCCAAAATCCAACACAGGTCGTGATGGCGCCCAACACCGGAGTCAGGCAAGCCAACAGTTGTTTACTAGTGAGATTATCCTTATTTAACATACCAACCCCACATATTCCCAAAGTTTTAAACTTAGACCATTTAAATAAAAGCGGAAACATTAACCAACTTAAGTAAATACAGCCACAATGATCATGATCCAATATATACAGTCCCAAAATAAAGAGTCTACTATGTGCGTGCCAGGAACTAGTGTCACAAGTCAACATGCGAACTAGTAGAATATACAAAAGATGATACAAACTGTACTGCTGTCTGAGAGAAGTAGATAGAAATAAACAAAAGATAACTCCATATCACTGGTGGGAATCGCCAAGGGATGCAGCTCACAGTGGAGTCAGGTCCAGAATATATGTCAAGCTCCGGTCGGATAACCAGAAACACCAGCCTCAGAACCTGTACAATTAAGTATAGAAGTGCAGCATGAGTACATAAATATATATGTACCCAGTGAGTATCCCGCCTAACCTCAAAGAGGTAGTGACGAGAGGTCTACATGACACTCACTAAGTTCGAACAGTATAATTTAACAGGATGTAATGGAAACAGTAGGCATGTAAAGACAATGAAGCAACAAGTATATATGTAAGATACTGAAATCCAGGAAGAATACTGGGAATAAATAAAACAATTACCACTTCACTTTTTCCCCAAATATCTGTCAGATCAATATCCATGAATTTAGTAACAAATAAATCATACGCATGCAGGGTAAGGACAACCGGCCGGAGTCATAAGATAGTCAAGCCCGTGCACTGCTGAGGATCGAACGGCCCGTACCAAAAGTGCACCTCTCCACAAAGTACTCACATCTATGCACTGCCGAGGATCGAATGACCCGTACCAAAAGTGCATCTCTCAACCTCTCTATGCACTGCCGAGGATCGAACGGCTGTCCAAAAGTGCATCACTCAATCCCTCTCTATGCACTGCCAAGGATCGAACGGCCCGAACCAAAAGTGCATCTCTCAATCCCTCTCTATGCACTGCCGAGGATCGAACGGCCCATACCAAAAGTGCATCTCTAAATCCGCCGTGGCGTACGGCCCGTTCCCATAAGAGCGGGGAAAATCACACTCCGCTTGCAGAATGTAAATTGGAAGCGGTCACATGCACATACATTATTCCTTTTTAAAAGAGAATATTTTTCCGTGAACAATCTCTTACAAGTTTTTCTCAAATTTCATAACTTCGGGGACATAAGCAACATGTAACGTTAATTCATTACGCATATAGTTCATATCAAGTAAAACACAAGGCATGATGTGGGCCTAACTACCCGTACATAATAGTAATAGTCACCACGAACGGACTCTCGTCACTTTGTACGTACGTAGCCCCCACAAATTATCACATATAGCATTTAAATAACCTAGGGGGACAATTCCCCCTTACAAGGTTAGAAAGGAGACTTACCTCGTGTCAAATCTACCCCTCGGACCAAGGATGCGCCCGAACTCCGAACTCTACACCCGAGGAATCGCAACTAGCCAAATATGGTACAATGACATCAATGCATTCTCAAAGTAGGAAAATTATCCTATTTATTCAATAATTTAACATTCTTGAAGAATTCCCAAAATCTAACCCCGGGCCCGCATGTTCGAATTCTGAAAACTCACGGAGGAATTGCTCACCCGAAGCCTAAGGATCGTTAATATATGATTTCTACTCGAATTCATGGCAATAAATGGGTAATTCGCCAATTTCTCAAGAACCCTAAATACTACCCAATTCTTGACTTTTCAATGATTTAGTAGTTAATTTAGCTAGAAGATCATGAAGTAAACTAGTGTTGAAGTGGAATTAACTTACCTTGACAGTAGCTAGGTCGTGGTGTGCTCTCCCCAAGCTCACAAGACTCTAATGGTGGAGGAAAATGAATGAATGGGGTGAAATCCCGAGTTTCAAAGAATATATACTACCTGGCCTACAGGGATTCCGCAACTGCGGCTCGAGGACCGCACCTGCGATCTCGCGCCTACGAGCTGGGGCTCGCACCTGCGGAACTGGACGGGAAGGACTGGGTTCGCACCTGCAGAGGGATGGCCACAGTTGCGGTTCCGCTCCTGCGGAATTTTGTCCGCACCTGCGAGAAAGGGGGACCTCACCTGGGGTCGCACCTGCGATGCTTGGGACCGTAGGAGCGGTCACGCACCTGCGACTGGGAAACCGCACCTGCGGTCACACCAAATCAGGTGCACCAGCAGCTATTTTAGCTGGTTTTTAGCCTCATTAGGTGCCCGAGAAGCCCCTAGGCCCACTCGATCCCTCGTCCAAATATACCAACAAGTCCCAAATCATAATACGGACTCGTTCGAGCCTTCTGAACACCCAAAACAACGCTAAAACTCAAAATCACACCTCAAAACCCCAAGAACCAAACTTAGGAACTTTAAGTTTTCTAGATTTCGCTAACAACGCGCCGAACCGACCTATACTACTCGAAATGACACCAAATTTTGCAGGAAAGTCATAAATGACATAATGGAACTATTCCCGGTCTCGGAATTCCGTTCGGACCTTGATAACACAAAAACACGTCCAAAACAACAATAGGAACTTAAGAAACTTCTTATTTCAATATTGGGCGCCGAAACGCTGTCGGGTCATCAGAAACCCATCCCGAGCATACGCCCAGGTCCAAAATCATCACACGAAGCTACCGGAACTGACGAAACTCGATTCCGAGGTTGTTTGCCAAAAATGTTGACTGAAGTCAAACTTGGCCTTAAAGGCCAACCTTAAGGAACCATTTGTTCCGATAGCACTCTAAATACCTCCGAATCCCTGACCACCAGTCCCCGCAAGTCATAAATCATAAAATGTCGCCATGAGAAGTTTCATTTAGGGGAACGGGGTCCGATAACGCAAAATGACCGGTCGGGTCGTTACATTCTCCACCTCTTAAACAAACGTTCGTCCTCGAACAGGTCTAGAATCATACCTGAAGTGCTGAATATGCGTGGATATCTGCTCCGCATGTCCTTCTCAGACTCCCAGGTCGCCTCCTCAACTGGATGGCCCTTCCACTGGACCTTTACGGCAGAAACTCTCTTGGACCTCAATTGGCGATCCTGTCTATCAATAATAGCAACTGGCTCCTCCTCGTAGCCCAACCTCTCATCCAACCGAATGGTGCTGAAATCAACCACGTGAGAGAAGTCGGCGTTGTACTTCCGGAGCATGTTCACATGAAAAACTGGATGAACTCCTGATAAACTGGGAGGCAAGACCAGCTCATAAGCAACCTCCCAAACTCACCTCAACACCTCGAATGGACCTATAAACCTCGGGCTCAGCTTTCCCTTCTTCCCAAACCTCATAATACCCTTCATAGGCGAGACTTTGAACAGGACCCTATCTCCCTCCGTAAATGATACCTCACGCGCCCTCTGATCCACGTAACTCTTCTATCTGAACTGTGTTGTACGGAGCCTCTCCTGAATCAACTTCACTTTCTCCAAGGCATCCCTCACCAGGTCAGTGCCATATAACTTAGCCTCGCCAGACTCAAACCACCCGATAGGAGAACGACATCACCGACCATAAAAAGCCTCAAATGGTGCCATCTCGATATTGGACTGATAACTATTATTGTAAGCAAACTTGGCCAAAGGCAAGAACTGGTCCCACTGACCTCCGAAGTCGATCACACATGCCCTGAGCATGTCCTCCAATATCTGAACTGTACGCTCCGACTGACCGTCAGTCTGAGGGTGAAATGATGTGTTGAGATCTATCTGGGTGCCCATATCACTATGCAATGCTCTTCAGAAGTGCGAGGTGAACTGAGGACCTTGATCTGATACAATGGACACCGGCACACCATGCAACCGGACTATCTCCCGAATGTAGATCTGAGCCAACCTCTCAAAAGTATATGTAGTAGCTACTGGAATGAAATGCGCCAATTTGGTCAATCTATCCACAATGATCCAAACCGCGTCCACCTTTCGCAAAGTCCGAGGCAACCCAACCACGAAGTCCGTAGCGATGAGCTCCCATTTCCACTTAGAAATGGGCATCTGCTGAAGTAGGCTTCCTGGCCTCTGATGATCATACTTCACCTGCTGAAAATTAAGACACCTAGTCACATTGTTGGTTGGTTTCCCAATGCACACGCAAGTGTACGTGGTCGACAAGTAATATAGGAATTG
>ML318763.1:0-48066 GCA_005239505.1 Nicotiana paniculata
ATTCTCACCAAAACAAGTGCACATCATCACCCTTCGTGCTTTTACTCTCATAACATGGCACGATATTATCCTTTGTGCTTTAATATCATAACACGTCACAGCATTATCCTTCGTGCTTTAATATCATAACATGGCACGACATTAGTGAGGTAGTGACGAGGACTAGTCAAGACACCACTAGTCTACAAGATAAATAACATGAATGTAGAAATTACCGAATGTTACACTATCTAAGACTTCACGGAATAATTTACAACAATGACAATATAATGCGGAAGGCAATTACAGAAATCAATCACGAAACATCACAAAATTACCCAGAAAGATGGATAACAAAACAAGCTAAACCGAAAGGAAACACAATACAATAGAGAACACCAATAACTCAACTCTACATCAGTTTGTTCACATCGGGCCTTAGCCACTAAAATCCATATACTGGTGGAAATCTTTAAACAACAGTTCATATGAAAAACTTTTGTAAATAAAAATCATTTTAGTATGGAAGAGTTTCCTTTGAAAACATATTTTCTCCAAAAGTAGATATAAGTATATTTAATAGAGAGAATTACGTAAAACATAGGTTCTTTCCAAATACGAAACTTCTCAAAGATGCTTTCCCAATAAATGACTTCCAAATCTCATTTTAGGCAAGACTAGTGCTTTTCAAATATACCTTCGATGTAAAAGTCATTCAAGTATAATCATTTCAAAACATTGCTTTTACAATAATACTTTTCAATAAAATTCCTTGATCAAAATCGCCTCAAGATTTATCCACCGGACTCAGTCCGTAACTCAGAAATTACCATGTCGTACAGGATAAATATCAAATCTTTCCATAAATGCAGTAAGAGATCAGTAGGAATATCCAAATTTAGAACAACAAAATAAAATGCAAAGACAAGTGCACGGCATCACCCTTCGTGCTTTACTCTCATTCTCACCAAAACAAGTGTACGGCATCACCCTTCGTGCTTTTACTCTCATAACACGACACAAAATTATCCTTCGTGCTTTAATATCATAACACGTCACGACATTATCCTTCGTGCTTTAATATCATAACATGGCACGGCATTATCCTTCGTGCTTCAATATCATAACATGGCACGACATCACCCTTCGTGCTTTACACTCTTCCTCACCCAAACAATAATAAGAACAACAGTTTGGCAAGGAAAAACTAACAATATGACCCATAAATCACCACATCCCGACAAGGAAGTCAACAATACAAATAATATCATTAACAGCATAACCAATAATAGAAACCACAACATCCCGGCAAGGGAGTCAACAGTACAAACAATATCATTAGCAACATAAACAGTAATAGGAACCATCACATCCCGGCAAGGGAGTCAACAATACAAACCATATCATTAACATCATAGACAGTAACAGAAACTATAACATCCCGGCAAGGGAAACAACTATAATCAATCTCACCTAAACAGTTAACTTCACGGAATAACACTCAGCTTAAACAAAAGGCCCAATAATAGGCAACATAAAGGAAATACCAATAACATAAATGTCTAATAATTAGACCTAAGTGGAACTCAAGGGAATAGTCATATAAATCACAACGTAAGACTCACGAGCATGCTTGACTCCAAAGAATAGATGTTCCAACTACGACAGTCAACTATAAGGCTAGATGACACTAATTATAGTCAATTAGGCAAGCTAGGAAGAAAATATAGCATGATGATAAGAGAAGTAGAATATTCAGTTAAGTCAAGTAAAGTCAAATAGCCAACGAAGAATAAAGAAAAGAGTAATTCTAATTTAAACAGGAAGGAATGAAATTAACAACCAAGGATTCAAGTGTAACAATTACAAATCATACACAGGTAATATAAGAATCTACGAATCCTAAAAGGGCAATCAAATTACAAATAAGTACCAGTTGACACTCGTCACCTCGCATACTCGGACTACAATCAACAAGGAAGACTCAATCCTAAGGGGTAGTTCTCCCACACAAGGTTAGGCAAGATACTTACCCCGGCTCCAAGAATCCAAATCAAGCCTCTAGCACCGTTTTTCCTCTCGAATCCGACTCCGAAACAATCATATCTAGATATAATTGACCTAATAACATCAATAAATGCTAAACAATTCAATTCCAATGCTTAATTATAGAATTCCCAACATTCTTCCTAAAATTCCAAAAATCGATCCCGGGCTCGCTTGGTCAAAATACGAGGTTCGGACCAAAATCCAATCACCCATTCACCCAAGAGCCCGAATATATAATTTATTTTAAAATCCAACTCCAAAATAAGGTCAAATTCCCAAAAATTCATAAAGCCCTAACTCTACCCAAAAATCCCAATTTTTACCTTTGATTTCATGTTTTTAGGCCTAAAATCTAATAAATGTTGATGAGAAATGGAAGGAAACTAGTTAAATATTACTTACCTAAGAGATTATGGTGAATAAGTCTCCCAAATATCGCCCAATAAGAGTGGAGAAGAAGAAGTTCAAGAAAAATGGGTTTAATCCGTTAATGAATTCTGTTTTTGACACTTAAAATCACTGGGCGAAAATACACAGTGCGTTCGCGGCAAAAACTCCGCGTTCGCACAGGGTTAACAGGGGATGCCTATGCGTTCGCGTGCTAAGTGCCGCGTTCGCACAGGGTAATTACTACCCAGCCCCCCATGTCCCCTCTACCACTGTGCGTTCGTACAGTAGGTCCTACATAGCCCTCCGCGTTCGCACTTGACGTGGTGTGTTCGCACAGAGTACTTCCTACCCTGACCCCTAGACCTCTATAACCCTGTGCGTTCGCACTCCCTTGAGTGTGTTCGCATAGGGTAAAATACCTCGACACCAGAAAAAGTATTAAACACCAGATTTTTCTATGTTTTCACACCCCAACACCTACCTGAAACTCACCCGAGCCCTCGGGGCTCAAAACTCAATATGCACACAACCTCAAAAACATCCTACGGACCTATTCGAGTAATCAAACACATCATAAACATCGAATTAAACCCCAAATCAATGGAATTTCTCAAAGCTTCTTTAAACATCCAATTTTGCATTTAAGGTCCAAATCACGTCAAACTAAGTCCGTTTGTTTCCAAATTTCACAGATAACACATATAAAATATATTGAACCTGCTCCGGGCTCCGGAACCAATACACGGGCCCGATAACACAGGTTTCACCTCAAATTTTATTTTCAAAAATCTTTATATTTTTCAGAAAACAATTTTCTTTAAAAATTCATTTCTCGGAATTGGGACCTCGGAATTCGATTCCAGGCATACGCCCAAGTCCCATATTTTCCTACGGACCCTCCGGGACCGTCAAATTACGGGTCCGGGTCTGTTTACCAAAAACGTTGACCGAAGTCAACTTTATTCAAATTTCTAACACAAAAATTATCATTTTTATCAGTTTTTTACATAAAGGCTTCCCGGCTACACGCCCAGACTGCACGTGCAAATCAAGGTGAGATAGAAGGAGGTTTTCACGACCTCGGAATATAGAATTAGCTAGAAATATACGGGATGACCTTTTGGATCGTCACAATCTAACATCTTCAGCATACAAATTAATGAAGTCCTGCCAAGCATTTTCAGTGGCATGTGTATCTAGAGGCAGAAAATATTTGTTCATGAATTTTCTTGGCTTCTTGAACTGTAGATAGTAGTAACAGATTCAATGTGCAGGAGATACTCTTTTCATATCTAATTGCATACATTGGATGCTTTTTTTTTTGGGTTTCCTACCCGGCGTCGAGTACCCACATTGGGGTCCGACTAAAATGCTACTTATTACTTCATCCAAAAAGGAAGTTTGAAATTCAATCTCTTAAAACATTATTGGCATTTGTCAAATTGCAACATTGTCTTAAATACGACTTAAATATAATTTTTATCCAATATGTCTTTTGTATATTTTATATTTGATTTATACATAGTAATTATATATTATACAACTTATTTACAACTTATCTACAACTTTCATATATTATTTCTACTCAGCTAAATACAACTACAATATCATACCACTTAAATGCAATTTTTATACAAATTTGATACAATGTGTCTTTTGTATATTTTGTATCTAATTTATACATAGTAAAAATAAATTTCATACAAATAATTATATATTATACAACTTATGTACAACTTTCACACATTATTTCTACCCAGTTATATACAACTGCAATATAATACAACTTAAATATAATTTTTATACAATATTGTTTAACTTTCATACAAATATTTAATATATATATATATAACAGAATACAATTTTACTACAATTTCTGCAGTATAATGTATGTCATGTCTTCTTCTTCTTCTTCTTCGACGAGTTTCAATATGAAATTCAGCATAATCAAGTTTAATCTTCACCAAAACACCCTCAAAATTGAGATATAAACTCCAAACAATATTCCCAATTGTTTGCAACAACGCACAATCCAAACAAATAATGGTTTTTGAAAATCCAAATTCGAATTCAAAGCTTCAAAGCTTTTTAATGGCTGTCAATGGTGGAATTGATGATCTCTTTTCCTTTGCTTTACATTATTGGAATTAGGGATTGAGAGATAGAGAGAGACGTAGACAGAATTCCGAATTATTTGCAACAACACCCAATTCAAACAAATAATATTTTTTTAAAATTCAAATTCGAATTCAATGTTTTAAAGCTTTTTAATGGCTGTCAATGTTAGAATTGCTGCTCTCTTTTCCTTTGCTCTACACTACTAGAATATGAGGGAGAGAGAATAAAGATGAGAAATAATTGATTCCTAATATAAATTGATACTCATTTAATTCCTAAAGTGTATATAATTGGTAAATTTGTATATAGAAGGTAATTAAATTGAAACTTGAGTAGGGAGGGTAATAAAGTTTCCAATAGTGTAGAGGTATATAAAAATTCCAAACAAAAAAAATTTGAATTAAAGAAATACCAATACAAAAACATGGCAACTACAAGATTTTTATGAACAAAAAAAAGATTTAAAGAGAGAGTAAGAATCCAAGATCAATTTTTCATCCACATCCAAGATCAGGAGGTAATAGAAATATGTGTAGCTGGAACTTCAATCATAGGTTGGGGATACTAATACTTTTTCCCTAACAGTAAAAAAAAAAGGAAAAAGATGGCGATTCATGATAAAAGACTTAGAAATAATAGTAAGAAAAATGGTATCTAGTGACATCCTTTAGTAAGAGGTGTCATTGGACAGCGCTTCAAAAATAAAATCTTTATATAGTGTGTATAAACAATATTTTCTTAAAAAAAAAAATGCATATACACTATGATACAAAGTAAATCTTACTTCAGAAGGAAGTAAAAGTTGAATTGTGATAATAAATCGAATGGAAGGAGAGCGCTATGGAAACAACCTCCTGTAGAAATGGAGGATAAGCCTGCGTATAATAGACCAGGCCCTTCCCGGGATCCCGCACATAGCGGGAGCTTAATATATCGGGCTGACTTTTACCGAGCGTCCAATGAAGTGATGGTAACATCATTGACAGAACCAGGTGTATGACTACTCCAAGAATATGTAGAATGAGCTATGTTCCTTTCCATGAAAAAACCAGGAGGTTTGGGTTGTGGCAAAATACCTTCATTTGTCAGCATCAGAACCACAGAAGACATGCTTGGCCTGTCCTCTGGATTTTGTTGAACACACAACAACCCGACATGTATCGATCGTTGCACTTCGGATATATAACATGATTCAACCGCGTTGAAATCTACTAGTTCCGATGATCTTCCTTCTCTATGAAGCATCCATGCCTGAAAATTTTATAAGGATTTTTACACTGTATAGCCTCTCACTCCCCAAAAAAAAGTCGACAGATGTATAGTATATGTATCATTAGCGTATATTTTATGTATATTGACTAGCGAATGTAAATATTTGTGGCTGAGCGGCCAATTTTTTTATCCTTTTTGTTAACAAATTCTCGTCCAAATCAGATAAATCAAATAATGATCCTACCAAAGAGCTTGGACTGTGGAGAACGAAACTTATGATGTTTCATAAGACGGGGAGTACTTACATGTCCGAGGAGGTTGAGATTGTGGTCAGGATGAATAAATCTTCTGTTCTTCTTTCCACTCACAATTTCTAATACCAATACGCCAAAGCTGAACACATCTGATTTTACAGAGAAAATACCATCGACTGCATACTCAGGGGACATATAACCACTGCATAAAATCATTCACATGATTACATAATCCGTAGAATAGCTAAAAAGGTGTCAAATGACAATATGTTATAGCCAAAAGTTTAATTTCTTACTATGTTCCAACCACTCGACGTGTATTGGCTCCCGTCTCATTCCCTCCGAAACTTCTTGCCATCCCAAAATCTGATATTTTTGGGTTCATTTCAACGTCAAGCAAAACATTGCTCGCTTTCAGGTCCCTGTGAATGATTCTAAGCCTAGAATCTTGATGAAGATACATAAGTCCTCGAGCAATCCCGTTGATGATGTTGAAGCGCTTAGGCCAATCAAGTACTGTGCTCCTACTTTGATCTGTCAAAAGATATCAACTTGGTTCTTATAATTTGCTACTATAGGCAAGAAAAATGACTAGTGTAAACATCAATTTATAAGAAGTTCCAAACTAACTAAATCAAATCCTGAATAACAGAATTCGCAAATTCTTCTTTCTCAATTTGGTTTGGAGAACATTAGCATATATTGACACTGTCAACTAAGTTGCGCGGACTCTTCATTTGTGGTGCTGCATCCGTGTCGGTACAACCCCGACACCCAGTACTGGGTGTCGGATACGTAGTGGATCTGGTCAATCAACATTGGGTATTTTGACCACAAATTACAGAGAAATTGGAGATAAGATTTGGCATATTGATTTCAAGGCAAAAGCCACTATAGATTTCTCGATGGCCACCTACAACATGAGATTAAAAGATTGAGTTACTGTACTCAATAAGCTACTTGTAAGTTTTTCACATAATGTCTCATAATTTAGACATATTTTATAGTTCTACTTTTAGATATAGCTGAAGCCGTATCCACACCTAGATCTGTCCCCTCGAATCTTAAAATTTATATAATAAAAGATCTGATCTCTAGATCCACACCTTTATCGAATATCCGAACTCGAGTCCGAGCAACTTTGAGTGTCAGTGTATATATAAGTTATATTTCATTTAAGAGGTGTATTATATTGAAACCAGTTAATGCATCGAAAGAATTGGCTGCATTGTATGAACAAAACTAACCAAATATAAATAAATCCAAACTTTTGTGAGGCATGTATTCATACACCAATATCTTCTCTTCTTCTTGAATGCAGCATCCCAAAAGCTTCACAAGATTTCGATGCTGAAGTTTCGCAATACAGATGACTTCATTCTTGAACTCGTCATTTCCTTGTCGCGAAGTTTCTGAGAGCCGCTTGACAGCTACTTCCTGTCCTCCTCCTAACACACCCTACAAATGTGCACTTACTATTAGAAATTCCAAACAACAATTGACATTCGTCCGACTTTATGTTCCTTTCTCTTTTTGTCAACCTATGTTTTTACAAACATTTTGTTCTGCAATCGACATCAGCAGAATAAGGCTCATGACTTGTTCTATTGAGGGATACATAATGCTATTTGCACTTATTTTCAAGATTTCAATGTCCTTAATGCATAATCAGTGGAGCATAATTACTTAGAAAAAGTTACAATGTGGCAATCTTTACCTTGTAAACTTTCCCAAAGCCACCCTGTCCGATCTTGTTCTGATTCGAAAAGTTATCAGTAGCCTTTATTAGCGTCGACAAGTCAAAGAGAGGTAGCTCAAAATCTTCATGGTGTCTTTCATTGATATCACTTTTCTTTAATCTTCCTGCAATATATGCATAAA
Organism: Nicotiana paniculata; assembly: GCA_005239505.1. Lineage (NCBI taxonomy): Eukaryota > Viridiplantae > Streptophyta > Magnoliopsida > Solanales > Solanaceae > Nicotiana > Nicotiana paniculata. Next base: position 7,884 of record ML318763.1, read on the forward strand.
AGTAGACAGCTTAGACCCGAGGGGGAGCCAGAATATTGACGTTATGAGTTCTGAATTTTAGAACGGTGTCTTAATACAAAATACATTGTTGGAACAAAAGCTACTGGGTTCAGCCGAACCTATAGCTGGGCTTCTAGCTCTGCCCTTGGCTTAGACCACCAAGTTAAAGAACTAAGAGAATCAATTACCATTATTATACTATCTGCTTCTGGTTTTCCAAAGATAAAATTAGTATGTTTCTCTTACCCTTTTCTATAAGCACTGTTTCCTCTCTCTTTTTCTGTCTACGACGAATCAGGCATATTCCTACGACTAGCACAACGATTGCAACGAATAAAGGCAAAGCGACTGCAAGTATAACAGTTATCTTTCTATTTGATCCATCATTAGAACCTGCAAAAGTTCCCATCCGAAAAGATCAGATAGTTAGTATTTAGTTCGCGCCACAATAGCTTTAAACACAAACATTGATCGATCAATTCAATGACATCAACTCCTTACTTATTATCTCAGAAGCAGCCATTCTAATATAGATATCTTGTCCTGATTCAGATAGTTGTCTGATGTCAACCAACTCCCCAATCCATAGCAAGCAGCCGCTTCCTCCGTTGCTGATATCCAGATTCGTATAACCCATACACGAGCAATTTCTCAAGCAAACTAACTTGCATTCGTCAAGTGTCATAGTCTCGTTAAACCAGGAATACCGTGTATCTGGCAGTTTAACGCCAGAATACTTAATAAATCCATCTCCTGTACAATTCAGTGGACTTTTGCGGATGCATCCACTGGACCAATCGGTCCTGTTCCAATCATTCGGATGCTTTGGCTCGAATTTATCCAAGCAACGACACACAGGATCGCTAAAGATTGTGCAAGTTCCATATGCACCACATAATTTGTAAGTTTCACAATGATCTGCATCAGCTGAATGGTAATTGATCCAACCCTCTTTCTTTTCCACCCAAATCATACGCATCGCATTACCATTAGGCTTTAGTTCAAAAGTTGAAACGACAGATTTATTTACTAGTTCGTATTTGTAGTAAATTTCCTGATTGTTCATGACTAGACCGAAAGAGGTGATCGAGTTGTTCACCATGTTCGGTGCTCCACTCCATCGAAGACCATTCCACGGCCCTGCTCTATAAACTACATTAGGCCCTTTTCTCATAAGGTCTTGCGGATAACCTGTAGGATCACAATGGTATGTATAATCCCCAGGCGCAGGATCATCGTCGCTTTTCCATGAACTAAGATACCTGTTGAAGACAAAATTAAACTAAGCAAACCAAAGTATGTTCTCTCTAACAATTTAAAATTCTAGATGGAATGATCACATAATTCAACGTGGTATCAGAGCAGCCAGAAGAGGTCCTAGGTTCAAGTCTCACGTGACAGCCCACGAGCCACTAGTAGTTTACACGGAAGGGAGTTCTCTAAGAAACTTGCGTTTAGGCAAGTCTCACATCAGAATGGGAGGGGAAAATTAGGGGCCATATAAGGGTGAGTTCAAGATTCAACTATTAAGGTGCCTTTTAGGTCTGATCCCAAGGGGACAAAATCGTGAGGCTCGATAAGCCTTAAGGTGGCCCAGAGAGAGGTCGCGGCCAAGCAAACAATACCTTGATTGATGGAGTTAGGAATTTCAATAAGGGGCTTCTAAATATAGAGAAGTAAACATATGAAGAAGTCTAGAGTATTCAACATCTACTATATATATACATAAAAAAGTAATTTTGACCTAGTATATATAGTGTAATTTTTCGGCAAAGGAGTTCGAATGAACCCCTTCCGCCCCTGGCTCCACCCATGCTTGACATACATCTCACCACCATCCATTATCAAAACAAACACTTAGACGTGCTCGAGGCATGCTGAAGACATAATTATATTAAGTAAATAAAAGTACGGTCACTCACAGTTTAATCTTTTAGACGAGACGATAACAGAATTCAACCTACCTGTCCAAGCCAGTCACCAAGTTTATACCAAGCTTCATACTTGCTAACAAAGTATCAGTAGGATAATCAAAGCTTTGCCACAAGAAATTATCAGGGTTATGATCATTTGCATCTCTCACTACCAAATTCCCAGTGTCCAACAACTGTGCAACTGGATTTTGCACATTTCTTGTAGAATTAGTTGACCAAACAGTGTCATTAGTAACATTAATCAGAACAAGAAAACCTGGCTTAATAACTTTCAATATTCCAGAATTATCCTTAATAGGAATTTCTCTGTTAGCAACCCAAACTGGTGTAAAAGCTGAGATTTTCTTGTACCAAATACCAACATAACGATTTGTTGAAGTATTTCTTGGACTAAAAAATCCTAACTCAAATGTTCCATCTGAAGAAACTATAGTCTGACCATCTTTGATAAATTTGGTAGTAGAAGTTATTGTGTCAATTTGAGAGTAAATATTTTGAAAAAAGGAAAAAATAAAGAGAAAGAAGAAAAATGTTGTAATCATGGCTTTTTCTGCTTCATGTTTTTGTTTCATCCCAGCTTTGAATTGTTGAAATGAAAAAGCAAGAATCAAAATATGAGAAATTTGTTGGCCACTAAAGTCAATTTGCAATATTTTCTAGTCTTGTTGTGGGTCCCATTGACAAGTATATAATTGGATATTGGCTAGGACTATTTAGGCAGTTCCCACATATTGGTCCATTTTTTTCCAATTCTTTTTTATAATATGGGAGAGTATTAGACAAATTCTTAAAAAAATTCATAAACTATATGGTATTGGTCTTCTTTTTTGGTCTTTCCCAATTTTAATAAAATCTCTTTAGATATAGCGACTTTGGTTCAGGTTATACGATATTCTCATTAATTTACTAATTCATATCTTACCAAACTTTAATGTAAAAATAGCACGGGTTAGCCAGTTCTTGGATTGGCCATTCAAAAATAGCCAGCGTTTGCAAAGTTATTGAAAAATAACTATTATTTTGCTGCAACACGAAAAGTTCTAGCATAATATACTGGAGATTGGAGCACTTGTCTATGAACTTCCAGCATATTATGCTGGACCCGTATATTATGCTGGAAGTCCAGTATATTATGCTAGAGTATTTTTCGGACTTTGAACAGTGTTTTCGCTCAAATTTATCTTTACATGAAAAGTGGCTGAATTTTGATTATTTTTGAAACTGTGATTATTTTTGAATGACCACTTGTATATTTGATTATTTTTGACTTTTTTCCAACTTTAATGTCTTTTTCTTAAATAAAAAATGAATAAAGTTTCACCAAACTCTGAACTTACTAGATTTATATCCCTAGATATGCATTTTGATATTTGAATTATGGTTAAAAAATCTCTCAATAGTCAATATAGAAATATTGATTTACTCAGTCAACCATGTGTTTACTTAATCAATGCCTTGCTACATACGTACGGTTAGCATTTATTGCACAAAGAAGTATTTTGTTCCTACCAAATTAATTCATATATTCCACTAATAGTAGGGACAAAACTACAGTTTCGCTTATAAATTCGTTAAAATTCAGTAGCTTTGGTTAAATTTTTATATTTGTATCAAAATTTTATTAAATATATATAAATAATTTATTATAATCCAACAAACTGTATTTTCAAAAATCAAGAAATCATGAACTTATAACACTATCTGCACGTCCAACACGAGTATCATTGCTTTCAGGGGAGGTAGTGTAGTAGTTATAGGTTTTGACGAATCCAGTAACTTTTGCTAAAACTCTGAATTTTTATTAAAAATTTATTAAATATATAAAAATATTTATTTACAAATCTAGTAACAAAATCGAATTACGGTTCGATAACATAATTAGAATCAATAAGCTTCAAAATCTTAGCTCAGTATATAATTACGTTTTGAACCTTTTCACACTGAATATCAAATACGAAAACAAGTACGAGCATTTTCTATGGAAATCATGACGAAACTCATTACGGGAAAATGAAAGGGATTGTTACACAAATAGCTAGTCAGATTTTATGTTTATTTTTTTTAGTCGGTATATATAGATTATACATTACATACATTGTACATGAATTATGTACATAATATACATTCATTAGTTATTTTAAATTTAAAAGATCAAATAGATAGCTATTTGGGTTAAATCTTCAAAATGAAAGGGGTGCTAGTAGCTATCGTTGAAAATTGTCCATCAGATTTTGCTTGACTTTGCTTTAGGCAATACAGTTGGTTTGATATGCTTTTCATTTGCATTCTCATGGAAAAAGTCAAAACATAAAGTTTCTATATAAAAATTTTTTAACTAAATATTAAAAAGGTGGATCTTAAGGAATGAGATGCTACACGTTATTTTTTTTAGATTTAATGTCTTTTGAATTGCAATTCTTTTGTTAGCAACTCAACAAAGTAAAAAGTGTTTTTGGGGTGCACAACTAGCTATGAGAACTCAAACACGCCGCATTTCACCGGAAAGGATCGAACCACGAAAATGAATCTATAGGGCTATCAGCTTCTTTGTTATTGCAACCGTTGTAAATCAGAACTTACGATGTGCATATCAAGGCGGATCCAGGATTTAAATCCTATAGGTTCAATTATAAAGTTTATAACATTGAACCCATTATATTTTTAAAATTATGGGTTCATATATACTACTTTTACAATTTTAATGAATTATTACATACAAATTTTTACTTCGCGCCGAAAGTTATGAGTTCACTTGAACCCGTAGGTAGTACACTACATCCGCCTCTGTGTGCATACATACTCTTGTAGTGAAAGTTGTATTCAATGAACATATAATACTTTTTAATTTATATTTTATGTGTTATTTTAAAACTTGTTACTTATTATTTTATACAACAAGTGAGACATGCATCCTAATAACAATGTGCTTTTTATGTGGCGTTTTAAAGTAAAGTATCGAGAATTGATCGAACCGTTCCGATACTGAAAAGAAATGGAGATAACTGAGACGTTAAATCTAATTTTGGTTATATACAATCGAGTGACTGAAAAATTAATATAATAAAAGTTTCTTAAAATAACTAGCCAAATCGAATCACTAACGCGCTATGTATGTGATGTTAGGCCAAAAATTCATGCTTTTGCATGTAATATGTCAAGCATTATACCTCGATCTTGTTAATTTTGGTGTGAATATTTGTGACTCGAGCTTAATAATGGTGTTTATATGTGTAGGATTCAATTTAAAGTGATTTGGCAAGCTTGCATGCAAAGTGAAGTAAAAACAGAAGAATTTGGAGGGAGTATGACTTTAGTGCCCAGGTTCGCGCCAGGCACCAACCAAAACGCCAAGGGCAGAAGAGCACAGAAGTGAAAAAATTTTGGTGTCTAGGTTGGCGCCAAGCGAGACGGCCAAGGATGTATTTCATCCTAATTCGGCTAGAAGTTGGTAGTTTCGACCCTACACGTCCCCAACATGTATAAAAGGGGTTCTAAACCTATTTCTTAGGGGTTAGACATTATTCGAGAGGAAAAAGGCTACGGGAACACTTAGAAATAACGAATCGCAAGAGTTTTTCTCTTTCGTTCTTCATTAATCTGCATTTTAATGCTTTCAATTATTATCATGATTGTTAGTATGGCTATCAGTAGCTAAATTCTCCCATCTAGGGTTTGATGGAACCTATTGGAGGATAATTTGTTCAATATGTTTAATATAAATTTGTCGTTGATCTTTCTCTACTTGTTCAACTATATTTTCATAATTGTTGATTGAAGAGCTCTCATACTATGCCTATTTATTATGTATTACTCGAGAGGGAGTACCATTTAGGTAGTCGTTGAACAACACCACTCCTAATATATTTGAGAGATCAAATACGGAGGATTTAAAGGCGGGATTAGAGTAACAAAATCTTGGTGCGATCGTAGTGAGCGGTGAATTAGTGTCATCTAGTGTAGTTCGAGAGAATATGTCTAGTAAATTATGGTAGTTGCTCGAGAGAGAACTCCGACACCCAAAATGCTCTTAAATCGGTAGAGAATACTTAGGCGAATTTATAGGAAACGTAGCGGGGGAGATTCCGACAATAGGGGAAATCATAACCTTAGACTTTTCCAAATCTTGTCTACAATATTTGCTCTGTTAGTTATAAATTACTGCATTTTAATTACTTTTCTCTTAGTTAGTAATCACTCAAATCGATATTTAGTATTTCTGAATGTTGATTACTTGAATTCTTGTGAAACTAGTGGTTGTGATTAATAGGTTAATTCCTTGTGGGATTCGACTCCGCCCTAGTAAAACGGATTATATTTGCAACGACCGCTAAACCTCTTACGAGGCAAGTTGGGCATGATCAAATTTTGACGCCATTGCCGGAAGATTAACAGTGTTATTAAATACGGCTAAAAGAATTGTTAGAATTCTCAATTTAGTCAGTTTTCTCGACTGTATTTCATCATATTAAAACTCTAACGTTTGTAGTCTTGTGTGTTACAGGTGCATGCCTAGAAACTCCTTAAGATCTGGTGAATTGTATGAAGCATTACTGGACCTTGAGAAAGCTTTCAAGGCACTAATCGAGCAAACAAGAAAGACAAACGACAACAGAACTCAACATAATGAATCCAACTAGACATGGGTGAGTTAATAGACGACCAAAACAACATAAACAATGTGAATGACCCGATCAATCAGGGTGTGGCACCTCTTATGCCGGAAGCAGCCTTGTATGATTGGGCAAAACTCACTGCTGAAAACTTGGCAACCGCAATTGCAGTCAAATGACTAACAACATGTTACATTTGTCGCAGAACAAAGGACTGTTCGCGGGGTCTTACATTGAAGATCCACAACAGCATTTGAAAAATTTCCTATCGATTTGTGTCACGCAAAGGCAACCGAATGTGACACCGGAAGCAATAAGAATATTGTTGTTTCTATTCTCAGTGACGGGAGAGGCTCAGACTTAGCTCAATTTGCTCCCCATAAACTCCATCACTACTTGGGAGGAATTAGTCAAGCATTTTTTGAACAATTCTATCCACCCAATCAGATTTCCAAGCAAGTTGATGAGATATTGAGCTTTATGCAGGAACAAGTTGAAACACTACAAGAAACGTGGGAGAGGTTCAAGGGGATATTGGTCAAGTATCCATACCATGGTATTCCTGATCAGATGTTGGGGCAGAGGTTCTACATAGTATTGGCAGACAACTTGAAGGCCAATGTTGATGCTTCAGCAGGTGGAGCATTTATTAGCAAATCATTTAGAGAATGTAAGGTCTTACTTGATAAAATGACTCAAAACTCAGGATGGATGACAAGAGACTCTACAATCACTCTTGCAATTCACTCAGTGGCTCTAGACCCAAACAACTCCATGGTTGAGAATATGACCACTATGATGACGCAATTGAGTATTCTAACCAAAAAGATTGATAAGTCAGGCCAGAAGTAGGTACACATAGTTGACACGACAAATGGAGGGTTATGCACACCATGCATTAACCAGTCATATGTGTGCTCGTGGAGTGGTGAGAGTGACAATCAGAACTATCAAGAGAATACGAACTATTTATTAGTGCAATTTCTCTATATTAATTTCAACACTCTTGTGCTACATAATTATAGAGTTGAATTTGTTCTTTTTCTTAATTATAATACTTGTGTGCTTCATTATCATGGAGTTGATTTGTTCGTATTATTTGTTTTAATTTCAATTATAGATTGGGCTAAATTTGTTGCTTACTATTTATGTCTGAATAAGGGCCTAGAAGTGAAAATTTCTTTGAGATGCCTGCTCCAACGGGTTCAAGAAACATAAAAAGCTCAGGAAGAAACTAAAATGGGAGTTGCTATTGCCATCACCAGATACTCAAACGTGGTTAACATTATTATTCCCTTAAGTTATACATTTTTCCAAGCAATTAATTTAAGGCACTAATAATAGATTGTTGTATGTAATTTGTAAGTAATCATTGATTAGGGACAGATAATATATAAAATTAGAACAATTTTAATAAATAAGTTTCAAATATTATATAGGAAGAAAAAGTCCAACCAGCATAAACTAATCCAATGAACCATGCTTGTACAATGAAAAAGGCTACTGATTTATCTCTCCACCGAATCAAATTGGCTAAAGGTGTTTATTAAAATATAATAGGATAGTTGTGTTAAACATTTTGCACGTTCAAAATAAAAATTGTACACAATTACACGTAAGTTGATATAATTTATTTTCTTTTAATTTTTTTTAACAATAAACTTACATACTTTCCTCCTTAGTTCTAGTGGGCGCACAGTCGAAGATAATGTGCTTTCTTGGGATACAGTCTTCCGAATTTCCAACTTTATCCGTAGTAGAAGTATAATGGAAAACAAAAACAAAAAAAGAAAAAGAAGAGAAGAAGAAGAATATTAAAGTATATTTTTCGGATAATATTCTAGCTTGCAAACCTTTTAGTCACATAATAATACATGATTAAAAAATATAAAACTTTTAATTATGATTAAGTAATAAAAAGTTATGTTAAAACATGTATTATTCATTTATCGTTATAAATATTGAGTGCGTATAATTTTTTTGGATAGTGTGATACACAAAAGCTCTTAGCTCAACTAAGTCAACGTGCCACTAAAACTAATTTAAGGAAGGAAACACTACCTACAATGAATATTTTCATTCTCAGGATCGAAATTGAGGTTCAATATTTTTTTTTTGATTTTCTACTCGGAAATCGATATTCACATTGGAGTATGGATTAATTCAGATTCACGTCAGACAAGTCTCATTCTAGAATAATTTTAATTTTTGAAGTTCGAACCTAAAATTTGTGATTAAAGATAAAAAAAAAATTGTATTTCATCTCACCATAACCTTCTATGACAGTACAAGAAATATTTGGTCCAATTCCACCCTTATTTTTTTATTTTTATTATTTTTTTTTAGTTTCTACCCGGTGTCAAATACCCACATTAGGCCCAACTAAATTATTCGTGCCCACATTGGGTAAAAATAGCACGGGCTAGCCAGTTTTCAGACTGATAATTGAAAAATAGTCAGTGTTTGCAAATTCATTGAAAAATGCCACTATTTTGCTGTAACACGAAAAGTTCCAGCATAATATACTGGAGGTTGGGACACTTGTGTATGAACTTCCAACATATTATGCTGGACCAGTATATTATGATAGAAGTTCACAAGCAAAAAATTCGAATCCTAATATATTATGCTGGATTATTTTTCGAATTTTGAATAGTGTTTTCGTTCAAATTTATCTTTACATAAAAAATAATTAAATTTTAATTACTTTTTAAAATATGACTATTTTTCAATTATTATTTGTAAATCTGACTATTTTTTAATTTCATCATATATTAGGGGTAGAACGCTCGCCCTCCCTAACAAAGGGAATCTGCTTTTCCCCCTTTTCCTAACTTGAGGAAGCTTTTGAAAGGACAAATATACCCCTAGCTGAAAAAGTCCAAAATAGAAATTGAGAGGCAATTTCATCTACTCATTCGGCCAAGCAAAGACAATTGTTTCTTAGTTGTATTCCTATTGTTTTTTCCCAATGTTCCCTTCTCCGAAACCCCTCTCTACCCTCCAATTCTCTCCTTATAAATTATTCACAAACACACCCTTTTCCCCAAATAAAGCAAATCTTCTCTCAAAACCCCTTCTAATTTTCTCTATAATATTACTTTCTTCAACAATGGCTACTTCAAGAAAATCCAATTTTAATGATTTCTTGCCTCTTATTGCTGAAAAACTAGGTGGGGATGGTTTGATTGGCGAATTATGTAAAGGGTTTCAATTATTAATGGATAAGGATAAAGATGTCATTACATTTGAGAGTCTGAAAAAGAATTCAGCTTTATTAAGGCTTCAAGATTTGAGTGATGATGATCTTAAGAGTATGGTTAAAGAAGGTGATTTTGATGGAGATGGAGCTCTTAATCAGATGGAATTTTGTGTTTTGATGTTTAGATTGAGTCCTGAGTTAATGGAACAATCTCAGTTTTTGTTAGAAGAAGCTCTTAACCAAGATTCTGACTTTTTATTCTAACTCTTTTGTCTTTAGGCTCTTTGCTAGGGGTTTAAAGATTGTGACTTTTCATTGTAACTTTTTATACTTTATACTTACTTTTAATGTAATCATGTAATACATTGCAAACATATATAGGGATACAAGAATTAATGGGCTCACTTTCTTGGATATTCATACTTCTAACTTAGGGTGATAGTTGATATTTTGGGTAAATGTGCATTTGAGTAGATTTTATTTTCTAACTCAGCCCCGTAATCAAGTTTGACTTCGATTATCGTCTCCTGTCGGCGCAAAATGGATTTGGCTCCAGTGATTCACCATTTGAAAGACGAGAGAACACTATCCACAGAACCAACAAAGTCCGGTTTTGTTTCAACCGTAGATATTAGTGATTGAATAAAGAAAGTAAGTATATGTGAATAAATTCATTAAGTCTTAATGCCAATGTCGACCAATAGACTTAAAAACAAAAAGAAAATGAAAATGAATGTTGGAGTCTCCTTACTTCTCATCCCTAAGCTAAGTCTCCCTCAATGACCGATGTTTCAGTAGGTAAAAATGGGGAAGATGAGAGACTTTAGATTTTCCAAAATCTGGTGTAGTAGATTGCCTAAATGATCTTCGGTTGATCATTTATTAGCTATTATCAGGACCATTTTTATAAAGTGAGAGATCCTGATGATCTCATAGATCGGCTATGTGTTATTTAGAGGTCGCTCGTGCATTATTTATGATCGCTTAAGTAATCTCTGGTCGATAGATCGCATATTACTTATTACCAGGATTCTTTTATTTTTATATTAAGTGGAAGATCTTGGCAAAATCATAGATCGACTATGTATTACTTAGAAATTGCCCATATATTATTTATGATCGCTAAATGATCTCCGGTTGATCGCTTGGTAGTTATTACCATTTTTTTTTTTTAATAAAGTGAAAATCCTAGTGAAATTGTAGATCACTTATGTGTTATATGGAAATCGTCCAAGTGCTATTTAATTTATGATCGCATAAAGTGTTCGATTGATCGTTTATTGGTTATTACTAGGATCTTTTTTGTAAAGCGGAAGATCCTTGTGAATCATAGATCGCCTATGTGTTATCTAGAAATCGCCGATGTAATATTTATGATCGCCTAAGTGATCTGTCACGACCCAAAATCCCTAAGGTCATGATGGCGCCGGACATCAATGTCAGGCAAGCCAAATCATTAATTAATTGAAATAACTTTCCGGTCTTAATATTTGTAAAAAATATTTTCTTTCACTTTATTACATATTTAACCAAATAAAAATCTATTAATGAAAAACAATGGTTTGAATACTACACTTTAACAAATATAACCCAACACATATCCCAGAACCCGATGTCACAAGTACATGAGCAATTTCTAAGAATTTATACAATCATTTCAAAGCCTGTCCGAAATACAACTGGACAAGGAAATTTTAAATGAAATAAATACAGTACGAAGGAGACTCTGTCAGCTGCGGATCCCCTTCGGATGATGCAGCTCGCCTAATCTCCGAATCCTTCATATTGCTATGAAAGTACCTGTGCAATAAAATGCACAGTAAATGTAGCATGAGTACAAAAATAACGTGTACTCAGTAAGTCACGCGCCTAACCTCAGAGAGGTAGTGGCGAGAGGTCAAATTAGACACTTCTAAAAGTCAATTTAGAATATTTGAGTATGACACTAAGCATGCTTATCATAGACAATTTATTAAAAGTAGGAATAATTATTATCAACTCTTTCCACATTTAACACTTTAATCCTTCGTTATATTAACAACAATTAATCATCATGGGTGATTTAATCAAATATCAATTTAATCATGGGGAAGGAACAACTTCTTCCAAAAATCTTTTTAATAACTTTAAATCTCTGTCATTTCAATTGACAACTTAATATTTCAGGCCAGTAATCAGGAAAAATCATAGCAACTACGCAGTAAATATCATGCGCAAGTAATGTCGAGGGTCGTACGGCCCGAACCAACATAAACATAAACTGTGCACCGCCGAGGGTCGAACGGCCCGAACCATAGATGCATCTATCTGCCCCGCTGGCGAATCAATCATGCGACGCGATTAAAAATAATAAGGCTATCCTGCTTGCGAATCATACCAGCGACTCAGGTGCTCATATGAATACTCATAAATACATGGTCATCCTGCTCGCGAATTATACATGCGACTCAGGCACCCAAAGTTATACATATCCACATAATAAATCCGTATTTTATCAAGAAAGCATTTTTTTCTCAGGAAAGTGGTAAAAATCCTTCTTAAAGGAACATGAAATATAGTTTTTAACTCTTTGTTTTGAAACTTATTTGCCAAGTATAATGATATTCCATAATATAATCCTACCGGGTACATAATTATCCACAGAGGAAATCAGTTCTCTTTCTCGATGATTAGGAAAATGGACTCTAGTCTTCTTTAAATATTCAATTACGATTTTGATTATTTAGCATTTTAATATTACAGGCAGGATTACATGTACAACATGTAAGGCATGCTAGTAGGTCTTAGACTACCTGGACATGGCATAATAGTAGCTACGCACGGACTCCCATCACCTCGTGCGTACGTAGCCCCCGAAGATAATAGCATATACTTAATTAATTCACCTAGGGGGACAATTCTCCCTCACAAAGTTAGAAAGGAGACTTACCTCGCTCCGAAATCCCAATACCGGCTTCCAAGCCCTTCCAATGACTCCGAACGGACGCACAACGCCCCGAAACTATCCAAACAACGACTACCCAATGAAAATATACTCCAATATTTGCAACAATTCCAAATTATATGATTTCCCAACCTCGCTTAGTGAAATGACCAAAATGCCCTCGGGCCCACGTGCCCGAAAATCCGAAATTCTCGAAGGTATATTCTACACATAGCCTCATTAACTCAAATATACCATTTACTCAAATATTCATGCTCAATTCGTGGCTAAATTCTAAATTTATATTTTCTAGGTTTCTTTAAGATTTTCTCCAAATTTCCAATCATTTTTCCCTGCCAAATCTATGTAATAATCTTGTATTAAATTCAAAAACGTGAAGAAATTACTTACCTTGCGATCCTTGACGAAATCCTCTCCTTGAAGCTCCTCCAAATCGCCCATGGCATATGAAAATGGATGAAGAAATGACCAAATTCTCGCTTAAAAACAATCTGCCCAAGACCATTTTCCGCAATTGCGGCCTCCTTGGCTCCAGCCCAAAAGCGCACCTCGGTGCCCTTAGCCGCACCTGCGGCCAAATCCTCGCAGGTGCGGATCACACCAGATGACAGCAAAACCAACCTTCTTCAACTTCAAATATTGATCCGTTAACCATCCGAAATCCACCCGAGGCCCCAGAGACACCGTCCAATCATACCAACCTGTTCCAAAACATAATGCAGACTTGATCGAGGCCTCAAATCACATCAAACAACATCGAAACCATGAATCGCACTCAAATCCCAACTTTATGAACTTAGAATTTTCTAACTTCTACATCCGATGCTGAAACCTATCAAATCACGTCCGATTGACCTCAAATTTTACGCACAAGTCATATTTAACATTACGGACCTTCTCCAACTTCTGGAATCACATTCCGACCTCGATATCAAAACTTCCACTTCTGGTCGGATTTCTCAAAACCTTCAAATTTCTATCTTTAGCCAAATGACTTCAAAATTACCTACGGACATCCAAATTCACTTCTGATCGCGCTCCCAACTCCAGAATCACCATACAAAGTTGTTCCCAGAATCGGAATCCCAAACGGACATCAACAACACTGAAATGCACTTCAAGTCCAAATCTATGAAATTCTTCTAAAATGCTAACTTCCATAATATACGCCGAAACTCTCCCGGATTATCCAAAACCCGATCCGGACATACGCCTAAGTCCGAAATCATCATACGAACCTGCAAGAACCTTCAAATCCTGATTCGGAGGTCGTTTACTCAAAATTCCAAGCTTAGTTGATTCTTCCAACTTAAGGCTTCTGAAATGAGAATTTTCCTTCCAAATCAACTCTAAACTTCCCGAAATTCAAGTCCGACCACACCTGCAAGTCATAATACCTGAAATGGAGCTGCTTACGACTTCAAACCGCTGAACGACGCGCTAGAGCTCAAAATGACCGGCCGGGCCATTACATTCTTCCCCACTTAAACCGACGTTCATCCTCGAACGTGCCAAGAACTGCTCTGGAGTTATCTGAAATCACTGTTTAACACCTCGAGCGCATGTCCATGCTACCACAACCCAGTTGAGTACATTAGCTTAATCAAATCTAATGATTCTTCTTCTATCCATATAATAAGCTCAGAACCTAGTTCCAACACCTGAAATTTTCTCTGCCAGGCCTAGTTCCAATATATAAACACTGCATCGACTGCCACACAACATACCAGAACATGACTGCATACCTTTGCTGAATTAGCACCATGCACCGCATAACATATCATTTGACCACAATGACACTCCCTGAACCTTAACAACCAAAATTTCGCGAATCTGGTGCTCCTGATGCACCTCATAACAAATATACAGACATCCTGCCATAATGCTGACGATACCACCACAACGGAGGAAATGTTCAGAAATTCATACCCAATTGTAGAGTTAACAAATCCTTGAATACCTCATCTTGACTAGAATCATCACTTCATTATGAACCTGAATAATGGTATTTGTCCTTTAATATACACTTCACATAACCTTATCGCACTGATCCCTGATCCGATAATCCCGTCTCACCCAGTATGAACTGCCCAGACAACAATCACCCCAAACATGGCCAACATCCTCAAATGATACCACATCACGCCAATATACCATAACTCGAACATGATAATAAGAAACGACTCAGGAAGGAACTATTCAAATTACGCAACTAATATGAATTCTTATCAGAAAATAGGAAGTAAAATACAAGAAAGTAAATATAGGAACCTTACTCATCATCACACTGTTGTGGCGTGCAACCCGATCCAAATAACATAACCATGGTGGCGTGCCACCCGATCCAAATATCATGCCCGTGGCGGCGTGCCACCTGATCCAAATAACATAACTGTGGCAGCGTGCCACCCGATCCAAATATCATGCCCGTGGCGGCGTGCCACCTGATCCAAATAACATAACTGTGGCAGCGTGCCACCCGATCCAAATAACATAAAATTCACGTAACAAAACATACACGGAGCTGAAGTGCTCACTATTACAACTTTCTGAATATCGATCATAAGCACGCTAAGTGCATAATACCATCCTGGGGAGACTGATAAAGCCATATGCTTACAAAACTCGAGCATAACTGAGGTGCGACATATACGTATACTCTGGATCTCAAGAGCCATTTTGCTCACATAACATCATCACCGCGGGACCTCAACACATAAGAAATTATCAAGTCGTTTCACAACTCACACGTCACAATCATAATCACATGAATTTGACGAAGACGGAACAATCACCTGATATCCCAACACCCCTCCTTGAGGAGCGCTATACTGAAATGACCATTCCTGGCTCATACGGAGCCCACTTTCTCTCATAATACGCGAGAACAACCATCATAGGTGGGACAAACACCCCACAATCCACCACTGGCCACACTACGCTGTAAGACAAATCAAGAACCCATAACCAGGGTACAAAGCCTCCTCAACCGAATATCAATCTCAGGTGACACTGAAGATAACACCAGCTTACTCTGAACTTTCCAATCTTGCTTTTCCGAGCTCATGACATCCCTATTAACACCGAATCGCAATCTCGATTCTTACTCCCAGTACATACTGCTTACCGCACCTAACATGCCAATATGAGGTAGCGCAAAGATTTCCATCAAAACTTATGAACCACCAATAGGGCGAACACTTCATCATATAGAAACCTTTTTACTTAACTCAATTCAGGAGTACTATCTCAACATACGAGTGAATTCCCCACAATCTCCCAACATGCAAATCCTTAAGTAGTAGTCTATACCACCATAAACCTTTTGGGATCCGCCTACACCTGACAGGCCATAGCACTCAAATGCTCCCACATGAAACCCATCACGGCGGCCGACAAGCCCCGCACACACCGGCACAAACCACATGCATAACCTAATCACATCAAAGGAACTGATCACTGCCGCAAATGTGCCATTTCAACCATGGCTATTCAATCTATCTTCCTTTAACCATCTTCAATTGCTTCAGGAATAATAGCAACTCCCTCCCTTCAACTTAAGCCTCACTCATCCCGAGTGACATTGATTCACGAGACTATGTTGCCTAAATCCTGCAACCCGTCTCATACCCTTCTGATAATCTTTCTATAATCCAGAGTTTATTCCTCTCACTCCTCCAATACTATATTGTATGCTGAAACATATCATAGAACATTCCATCCATCCTTTTTTTTCTCAGAAATTACTCTGCAAAAGCTCGATTCTCGATCATACTGCTGCCTGAAACCCCTAAACGCCGCATTCTTAACTTTTGAGCTCACTAGGACCGCTATTGAGAGTCACCCACTCTAACTGGCCCCGAATACAATCAACCCAAGGCTCTTCTAGCACATGAACACCCTTTCCTTGAAGCACGTGACTGAGTCACTATCCTGACAACTCACCTATGCCTTAAGCAAAATTCTGAATCTTCCACAGCCTAACCCTAGCCCGACAGGGCCAACTTTTGCACACATTCATCAAATCCCACGCACAATCACCATTTTGCCCCTTTCCCTTAGCTGAAATAACTTGCCAATACGCCGACCATCCGCAACCCTATGAAAATACAACCCTACAACCTAACTGCAGATGGTGGGACTCCCCCACTTAGCCCAAAACTACTCCTTGCACCACTCTAAACCCTACCGAGATCCTTTCTCCTTTGATAACACGTTCTTGCTCAACCAATCCGTCCAATTCTTCCAAATCTTCTTGCTAGCACTCCCTAAATACTCAAATTCTCTAGCATCATTCACACATTCCGCCTCCTACCGAATAGCCACTAGAACCCCTCACGGAGACCTTCCAACCCCGTCATCGCTAACCTATTCATAGAAGATAACCCACCTGTGGAAATCACCCGCGGACACCTTCCAACGACGCTGAACTGCATACTCTCTATGACTTCAATACCCCATCCTACGCCCTGATTCATTTACCAACTTACTAGTCCGCCCACTCCTCATGGACATCCATTAAATGCGCGACAATATCTTCAAATTCCAAGCTACACTGCCGCCTCCCTCACTTTGCGACTGCTCGACTTCTGTTTCTTACACCTAGCCCCTTAGAGATGGAACCACCACCTAGCCTCACTTCAGGATCATTCTCTGCCAACCGCTTTCTTCAGTACCTCTTCTCAATACTCTGACCCCACGCAACTGAAGAAACCATAGCACCGCCAAACCTAACACATTCCATTCGAACAATGACGACGACTACACGTCACGGGTGCATATCCCACCTCACTTGAAGACACCCAGTCTTACTACTTTATCAACCCCAACCGGACCATTACTAACCCAAATGCCTTTCCTCTGCTGGAACTAAAATATCGAAATCTCGAAATCACACCTTGAGAAGACCTCCCTTCAAACCATTCGTTATCCTCAACATACGGGTAAGCATTCTACCATCATATCGACATCACACAATAACCAATCGCAAGCATCATCACTACCTGAGCATAGCCTTAAGGCTCCCAGAAACATAACTACTGAGCTGAAACAACATATTATTCTTCTGCAGGGCCATAACAACAGCCCCCACCAATTACACCTGGAAACATCTCGAATTACATCCGTAGCACCACTTCAATTCCTCAAATTCCTGATTCATAGCAAGCGCTTCGCGGCACGTAAGATTGAGTAGGAATAAACATAGGCATGAGCGTCAAAGGAATCAAATCGCACGATGAGGAATCAAGAAGGGAAGTACTCCTAACATCCATGTAGCCTCTCGAGATAAGTACAGATGTCTCCGTACCGATTCGCAAGACTCTACCAAACTCGCTCATGACTCGTGAGACCTAAGGAACCAAGAGCTCTGATACATGTTGTCACGACCCAAAATCCCTAAGGTAGTGATGGCGTCGGACATCAATGTCAGGCAAGCCAAATCATTAATTAATTGAAATAACTTTCCGGTCTTAACATTTATGAAAAATATTTCCTTTCACTTTATTACATATTTAACCAAATAAAAACCTGTTAATGGAAAACAATGGTTTGAATACATTCTTTAACAAATATAACCCAACACATATCCTAGAACCCAGTGTCACAAGTACATGAGCAATTTCTAAGAATTTATACAATCATTTCAAAGCCTGTACGAAATACAACCGGACAAGGAAATTTTAAATGAAATAAATACAGTACGAGGGAGACTCTGCCAGCTGCGGATCGCCTCCGGATGATGCAGCTCGCCTAAGTCCCCGAATCCTCCACATTGCTATGAAAGTACCTGTGCAATAAAATGCATTCCGCAGGTGCGGGATCGCGGGTGCGGTCCCAGGGGCGCATGTGCAGAATTTCTGGGCAATTATATCAAATCCGAGGGTTTATGTTATTTCACCATTTTCGAATTGGGGAGCTCGGGAGAGGCGATTTTTGGAGGCTTTTGCACCTGGACAACTTGGGTAAGTGATTTCTATCCACTTGAACACCCTGCTATAACTCTCTCACCTGAATCCTGGAACAATCTCTCACCCTGTGGCTAACATCTCCACACTGAAAACAATCTCTTTGCTGATGTGGCTGTGGAAGACATACGATACAGATCCTCTGAGACCCATGAGTATCTGAAACGCTCCCATGCGAAACTGGTAATGCAACCAGTTCAGTTGCATTACCAGCTTCACATGGGAGCGTTTTAGATACTCATGGGTCTCAGAGGATCCGTATCGTATTTCTTCCACAACCACATCGGCAGAGATATTGTTTTCAGTGTGGAGATGTTAGCCACATGGTGAGAGATTATTCCAGGATTCAGGTGGGAGAGTTATAGCAGGTGTTCAGGTTTGATCTCTGGTTGATCGCTTATTAGTTATTACCATGATCTTTTTTTTTATAAAACGAGAGATCTTAGTGAAAGCATAGATTGGCTATGAGTTATATAGATATTGCACGTGTATTATTTATGCTAGCCTTGTTTGATCTGCGGTTGATCGCCTATTAGTTATTACCATGATCGTTTTTATAAAGTGGGAGATCCTGCTGAAATCATAGATCGCCTATGTGTTACCTAGAAATCGAACATATATTATTTATGATTGGTGAGTGATTTTCAAACGATCGCTTATTAGTTGTTACCAGTAAAACTTTAGAATTATTTTATTATAAAGTTAGAGATCCTAGTAAAACTTTAGATCACCTATGTGTTATCTAGAATTGCCCATGTAATATTTATGCTAGCTTGAGTGATCTTCGGTTGATCGCCTATTAGTTATTACCAGGATCATTTTTTATAAAATGAGAAATCTTAATGAAATCATAGATCGCCTGTGTGTTACCTAGAAATTGCTCATATATTATTTATTATTTTCTAAGTGATTTTCGGTTGGTTACTTATTAGTTATTTATCAAGATTATTGTTTTATTATAATATTGTTCTTAACTATTACCAATATTGTCACTCATGTCAATGAAGAAAATAATGAAAAAACCCAGTTACGGGGTGACTCATCATTAACTAATTTTCTCTTTTAAACAGTGTGCCAAGAAGAAGACAAATATACCCCTGGCAAGTGGCGTAACAGGACCAAACATAGAAATTGGGAGGCAATTTCTTCAACCGTCAGTCCAAAGCAAAGGCAATTTCGCGTTAAAGACAGTTTCTTAGTTGTATTCTCATGGCCTTTTTCCCTATTGTCCCTTTCTCCGAAACCCCTCTCTGCCGTCCAATTTCTCCTTATATATTATTCACAAACACACTCTCCTTTACCAAAACAGTTCAAAGCTTCTCTCAAAATCAATTCTTTCTATCTTTCTTCAATGGCTACTTCAAGAAAGTCCAATTTCAATGATTTCTTGCCTCTTATGGCTGAAAAACTAGGTGGGGATGGTTTGATTGGTGAGTTATGTAAAGGGTTTCAGTTATTAATGGATAGGGATAAAAGGGTCATTACATTTGAGAGTCTGAAAAAGAATTCTGCTTTGTTAGGGCTTCAAGATTTGAGTGATGATGATCTTAAGAGTATGGTTAAAGAAGGTGATTTTGATGGAGATGGAGCTCTTAATCAGATGGAATTTTGTGTTTTGATGTTTAGATTGAGTCCTGAGTTAATGGAACAATCTCAGTTTTTGTTAGATGAGGCTCTTAACCAAGATTCTGACTTTTCATTCTAACTTTTTTCTCTTTTATACTTTCTATAATGTAAACACATAAAACCCATTGATAATATATACAGATGTTTACTGTACGCTTTTGTGTTATTCTCCTTTTGTTGTTGTTTCTGGCTTTATTTATTTATGTCTTTGAGCTTGTGATTTTAACCAAACCTAGGAAACTAGACTATATTTACCATTGTTACCTTACACAATGATATTTGCCTACTTTGACAAGTAAAATTGACTAAAATGATAGCTGCCAGTTCTCGACTCTAATTTTGCTAATAGTTCTACACCTCTTCCTGTAATTGCTTAGCTAATTGAAAATTGCATTGTTGTGACGGCAAGTTGTCGCGATGGTCAAATTGTCTCCATGTGGGTTCGAGCCGTGGAATCAGCCACTGATACTTGCATCAGGGGTAGGCTGCCTACATCACACCTCTCTAGGGTGCGACCCTGCGTGAACGCGGGATGCTTTGTGCGTCAGGGAAGGGGAGCCTTGGAGCAACAACAAAGTTGTCTTTGTGTGACCTACAAGTCACGGGTTCGAGCCGTGGAAGCAACCACTAATGCTTGTATTAGGTTAGGCTGTCTATATCACATCTCTTTTGGTGAGGCCCTTCCACGTGCCCTGTGAACATGGGATGCGTTATGCGTGGGGCTGCCCTTATTGTTGTGACGGCTAAATTTGTTGGTAATCTCTCCACCAAGAAGAGAGCAAAAAACACAAATTATGTGATAATATTCTCCCGTCGTCTCATAAGTTTACACTGAAAGGTCCTGAAGAATTTGCTCGAGCCTTAGAATAGTTCAGGGTTCATCTTACCATGTTGACCCATACATATAATTCTTGGCAAAGTCAACATCACACTGGGGCAGGTAGAGCTTGTCTATGTCGTTTTCTCCTTGCAATTGTCGTATAGTAATGAATAAGTGTATTTTGATTGTGTACAGGATGGCTAAATGCATCATCATATGATGATCTTTTATGGATTCCCAACGACTAATCGTCTAAGCTAATGTTATGAACCTGTGGATGTTCTTTGGCTTATCCCTATTATGCTTGTTTTACTCTACTCAACGGGGAGAACGCATGCAGTGTCCCATAGTATCGATCAATCTCAACCTCTAAGTGATAGTGAGAGCATTGCTTAAATAAATAAAGATCCTCCCAATCTATGATCGTATGTCAATCTGTCACTACTCTATCTTATTGCTGATAGAAGTTGCTTCTCTGTAAGACTTTAACTGCTAAAGACGTGTGGGGTAAAGCAGTCTTAATTAGTGTAATCACAGTTGCCATGCTTTCTGGATTGGTTCTTCTCTGCTACTATGTTTCTCGGAGGAAGAAGGTGGATAAAGGTGTGTGCAGCAGAGCTAATTTCACAGTGTTGTATAACACTAAAATGTAACAAAATGTTTTAAACTCGCGATGGAGTCATGGTAATTGCATTCTGTTCCCTTCCTCCCCCCCCCCCCCCCCCCNCCCCACACACACACACAAAAAAAAAAAATTGGAAACATGCAATTTCTTATCTTATTTTAGCGTGGAATACAAAGTGCTGGTGATGCTTGACCTCCTTCAAATATGATCACTTATATTCCGTTGTCTGTTTAAGAGAGATGTCGGATGACAAGCTTATTTTATGTATTCTTTTTGGTTATCCTTTAAGGATCTTTAGTTTAACATTCATGTAGTAATTATTTCCTTTTCCTATCTCTGAAGCTAAGCATTTTCAGTACAGCTACTGTAGCTCATGCTACTGATAATTTTGCAGTAAACAACAAGCTTGGTGAAGGAGGATCTGGACCTGTTTACAAGGTAAACTTCCAAATTTGAGAGTTCTGCCTTTACGAAGCAGAGGAGAAGCTTATTTGTTTGGTGGAATAGAAATATGGAATGAAGGAATAGGAAGAAGAATAGGAGATGTACATATAACATGGTGTTGGTGTTGGTTCTCGCAAATGTTTTCATTAGTCATCATTTGTTATGCTAGTTGTCACTCTTTTGTCTTTCATCTTCAATGCTCATTGTCCTAGAAGGTGGAAAAGTATCCTGATTTCAGAAATGAAAAGAATTTTATACCTAAATCAAACCTTGAAGTAGAGATGGAGATGAGCGCCAATGTTAGGTGGTGCATGTTGGACTGATGGCTATCATACTTATTTCAGATGACGGGTTGGAGAGTGTATGCTGTCAATGGTTGACGGCGCAAGGTGAATTATATACCAAGCACAATGTGCTGAAAGAACGGGTTTGGGTGGGGTGAGGAGAGGGGGTTTGGCGGGGTTGCAGCACGAGAGCTTGAACTTCTGGTTGGAGGCTTGCTTACATGCGGTGTTCTAGTTATCTTTCAGTTTTCTCTCCATTTTTCTCTGGAGCAGAAGGGTTGGGAGTCTATATGTGTAAGACATTGGACTGAGAAATTGTTTGGGTTTCCCTAGTTGAAAGTTGAAACTATTGAATTTGGCTTTTCGATCTCTTTATATGTTTTGTATGATGATGACAAGAGTTGAGCTTAAATACAATGTGAGGATTTATATAGCCGACAACAACTTGTTTTGGGACTGAGACGTAGTTGTTGTTGGTTCTCTCTTTTTAAAGTTTCGGAGCTCTGGTGTCTGCGGATAAATCTTCTTTCTTTTCTTTCCAATATATTTGTTGCATTTGACTTTCTTCCTACCCTATAGGACATTTATTTTGTGTTGTCTAAAGAAACAAAGAATTCTCAAGATCATAATATAACCTGATTTTGTACCTGAATTTGAGGCTCGTTAAGCTCACTACTGTTATCTGAAAAAATCCTAAGTGTATTCCAATTCCAAATACATCATTTATTTACTATTATTATTCTTGGTTTTCATTGGATTCCAATATGCTTAAATAGTGCGACATGGATATTGATGATTCATATGACCGACCTCAAATTGCTTGGGATTGAGACGTAGTTTCTGTATTCTTGGTTTTCATTGTGTATTCTCCAATTCTCTTATAAGAATCAGTGAACTGAAAAGAGAAGAAATGGTAAGTAGCTAGAATATTTGACATGAATCCTCTGAATCAGAGTTTGAATTTTGTGCTGCTAAGACCTAGTAGTCATTTTCGGGTAACAATAACAAACTCCGTATAATCCTACAAGTAGGGTCTGGGGAGGTTAGCGTATACGCCGACCTTGCCCCTACGTTGAAGGTCGAGAAGGGTTGTTTCCGAGTAATTTTCTGGTAAGTAGATCTTTATTGTTATAGTTTCAAGAAAGAGCAATATCTCTTCCAAGATGATGATGTTATATATATTGCTATTGAAAGTAAAGATATTCTATATAATGTGAATATGTCACTCAAAAGTTTGCTTACAGT
The DNA here is from genome assembly GCA_005239505.1 of Nicotiana paniculata. Taxonomy (NCBI): domain Eukaryota; kingdom Viridiplantae; phylum Streptophyta; class Magnoliopsida; order Solanales; family Solanaceae; genus Nicotiana; species Nicotiana paniculata. Next base: position 31,584 of record ML318763.1, read on the forward strand.
TCGAAACGATCAATATGTAAAATCAGAACAAGATAATTCCTACGCCATAGAATAATGCGCACAACGCGTAGCACCTGCCATGTACAGTTAAGATTATTGGGGTATCTATTCCTATTCGCTCCCTTTCTCGTTTACCTTTAGTAAATTACCATATTTCTAATTCAATGATTTTAATAACTCTCTTACCATAATTTGTTGGATGATGATATTACGGGGAGTTCCAGTTTCAAATGTAAAATCTAAAGTAGATTATTTTTATATTAAAAGTATCATTATAAAACTTGGTAATGGGAAACAAAGGAAGATATAATACATTTGGACCCTCCTATCAATCATAATTTAAAGCATACATTATTATTATATTTTATATTATCAGAAGTATTTTACACTTTTACAAAAGTCCAATCAAGAAAAGAAGGGAAAAACTTTAATGAGTGATGATAATTGAGAAGTTTGGTAAGGCTGAAAGTGCAAGGCAAGTAGTCATGGGGCAATGTCAAATGTCCATACCTATACCTTAGAATGGGCAAAAGTGATTTTCTTTTTTTTGTTTCCCGTCCGTCCGGTACTCGTATTGAAGCCCGACTATATTCGGATTCGCGCCACGTAAGACCTCATTAAGGGGGAAACGCTCTCCCTACCAAATTTTTTTTCATACCCAAGACTCGAACCCGAGACCTCTGGTTAAGGGAAGAGCAGTCCAATCTACTGCACTACATCCTTTGGTGGTAAAAATGAATTATTTTAAGTCTTCCTCTTTGATATTTTTAGACAGGTAGAGCCAGTCAAACTTATCCCCTCATGCCTTCTCATGGAATTTCCTTTAGACCAAGAACAATTAACTTTTCTTTGGTTTTTTACCCGACGTTTAATATCTGTTTTGGTGTTTCGATTAATTCAAATTCGCATTACGTAAAGCATATTAACCCTGCTTATTTGAATTTTTTCTATTTTCAGGACTTAAATTTAAAATCTTTGATTAAAAATAGAGGAATCGTGATCGTCCCGTCACAATCCTTGGCGATTAGATTAATTGATTAAAAATTGTTAATAAGTAAAAAGTGATGAAAAGTACATTTAGATATTAAAGTTGATTTATATATATATATATATATAGAAGTGTTCACATTGATATGTTATTATCTCTTCCATTTTTACCTTCTTCCTGAAGAGTTTGTTCTGATTTCTATTGCCACCGTCCATCTAATTGTAGATATACTTGTTTTTAATAACCGATAGTGTTCGATTTAATTTGTACGCACTTTAATTAATTTTATGAAATATTTATTGTTTCTAAGCAGTATAAATATCATATAACTTTATTTATGACGCCTTTTTATGAAGTAATATAAGTAAGAAAACCTGAAAAGGAAAAAGGAGAAATAGAGACGTGAATAATCATTAAGAATGATGATGGACGTGTCAAGCATTGTGTATAAATTAATTAATACTACTAATAATTCCTATATTCCCATGTCAATTCAATCCCCCACCAACTTGATATTCCCTCATTGAAATAACAATCTTTCCTTCTTGGGACAAAGAAGTAATTACACTTTTCAATTCTCAAGGGAAGTCAAAATTGGTGTAATTACAAGGTTATTTTTTAAATTTTTTCCCTTTTATTTTTGTCTTAATTTATTTTCCTTATAATTTCTTATTTTTATTATTTTAATTTCTTTATGCTGGAATTTCAGTATATTATGCTAGAGTATTTTTCATATTTTGAACATTATTTTCATTCAGATTTATCTTTAAATGAAAAGTGATTAAATTTTGATTACTTTTGAAACTGTGATTATTTTTGAATGACCACTTATAAATATGACTTTTTTTGAATTTCTCTCTAAAATTTGTTATTGTAGATAAACTTAATCTGATTATGTAAAGAACTCTAAAAACAAACACCAACTATTCTAAGTCATATATTTTATATTATTGAAATATAATACTAGCAAATTAAAATTAAAAAATGTTATATTTTTAAATATTATTGAAATAACAATCTTTCCTTCTTGGGACAAGGAAGTAATTACACTGCAATTAGCTGTAGTCCATCGTCTTACTATAAAGAGAAAGACAGTTACCCCATTTTTCTTTTGAGAAGCGAAGGCCTAAATCTAACAAAATCCAAAAAATGGCTACCAAAGTTTACGTCGTGTGAGTATTCTTTTCATCTTTTTCGCTTTGCTTTTCATTTTTTTTTGAAAAATAAATAAATTAAAAATTCGTGTTTTACTGAATTTGCATTCAATTTGATTAATTTCGTGTTCAATTTTTGATCAATTAATCAACGATTGAGCGTTACTGATGTGATTTTCATTCAACGAATCGTACTTTAATTTATAGTAAATGATGGATTCCATTTTAGCTTCCTGTTGCTCTGTTTAAATAAATTTTGTTATAAATTACAAGGATCTGCTGGTCACTTGTCTTGAAATGATAAAAGCACAGTTTGCAGGAGAAGTTTGAGCCTATGAATTGTTCATTGCATTGATTTAGTTTTTTAATTAATTTCGCGTAGTTTGATATCAAGTGTGGATGTAGTATTTGAGCAGTGGGTGAGCTTGAACTATATATATATATATATATATATATATATATATATATATATATATATATATATATATATATATATATATATATATATATATATATATATATATATATGGCAAATTCAGGATTTAGATATTGAGGTTTTTGAGTTGAAAGTGTGAATTATATATATATATATGTATATGTATATGTATATGTATATGTATATATATATATGTATATGTATATATAAACTCTATCTAAGCTTGTGTTCCACATATTCATTAAGGGTTGATAGGTTCAGTAGAACTCATAGAGTCCTTCAGGATCCGCCACTCTATATATAGAGCTGTACAATTTTGATTAAAATTATACTCCCTCCATCACATTTTATGTAATGGAGTTTGACTGGCAAGGAGTTTAAGAAAAAAGGAAAGACTTTTGAAACTTGTGGTCTAAAACAAGTTGTAAATATTTGTGTAGCTATAAATCATCTCATTAAGAATACAATGGGAAGCTTAAAGTTAAATTATTTTTAAATATAGAGTTCATTCCTTTTTGGGACAAACTAAAACGGAAAGTGCATTATATAAGTTGGGACAGAGGGAGTATATACTATGCTTCACGCGCTACTGAAATGTAATAGTCAGTGTAGTAGTACTCATCTTTGTTTGACGTTAGTGATCTAAAAATCAAATGTCGTAGTACTCTTCTTTTCCCTCAAGTACTATTTTGCGTCGAATTGCTTAGAGAGGTTTGGGGATTGGCTACCCCTGCAACTGCTGCCTTCTTGTTCTGGGTCACCTTTTCTTCCAGGTAGTAGAATAGAGTGAATCTATGGTAGGAAACAAGAATTTAGCCTATATTCGATTTGTTTGGTATACTATTCAAAGATATGGGACCATCCGAGAAACGAGTCCATGAAAAAATTAGAAAACGAAAGAAGACAAAATCATTAGAAGTGGTTAAAGTTACGAACAATGTTATGCTGAGGGATATTAGGCTTAATTTGTCTGGCCTTGATGGTAATTTAGTATGATGTTAGATTTGTTAAATTAGCTACCTTGGCCGTAGGTGTTAATCAGAGTTTAAAACCATCTCGAATCTGATTCCTTTTGGCATCTTTTCTGTCAATGGGTTTGGTTTCACTTACCTCTCCTGACTGTTTCAAATGACTGCATAAACTTTATGAAATGTTTATCCTGAAATTCGCACATTAAGGAAAGAAGCATTCTCATGTTTTCGTGGGTGCTTAGTGGATTTCTATTTGTAGGTCATCAATTTGGATACAGTTGGTGCTATTGTGTCCATGCTCAAGATTATATTGCGATCATGTATCCCACTCTTAGTCCAATGGAGTCAGATTCATAATAGTTGCTTTGGAAGTTTATTAGGATCTTGGTATAGGAAAATGTAACTGCCGCGTGGTGCATCGATGTCAATCTGTAACCAAGTATAGAGCAAAAGGTTGTAATCTTAGCTAGAGTTGACGGGAGATAGACTAAGAAGATAGAGATGAATATCAGTTGGAGCAAAGGGATCAGGAACTAGTTAGTAAATCTGATTGGAAAGAGGGACAAATTGCTATTTTCTTAAATCTTTGAGTAAATTGAGTTGCATGCTTTGTATCACTCATCCATAAAATAATGATAGCTGACATTTGATTTTATCAACAGGTACTATTCAATGTATGGGCATGTGGAGAAACTAGCAGAAGAGATAAAGAAAGGGGCGGCATCTGTTGAAGGAGTCGAAGCTAAATTGTGGCAAGTAGGTGCTACTTTGTCTTTTGATTTCTTTCCCTTTAGATAAAATTTGCATATGCTAATCAGAGAAAGCATCTGCAATCTCTACAAGATATTATTGCACTGAAAAAAAAAGTAGCTGCAAGTTTTTCGTATTGACCAAAATAACGAGCCAGGAAGTAAAACATTTAGTAGTCTTGGTTATCACCTGACAACCCAGTAGAATTTTTCTGTTCATTTTGGTTTCTATGTTTAAACTTAAAGAGAGCCATTTTGTCACTTTGAGATGATATTGATGCAAAATCTTAAGAAAGTATCAGTGTCAGCTGGATTTGACTACCACAAAAGCTTTGCTACTGGAAGGTGCAAGGTTGCTGGAGCTTATCTTAGTTGGACTCAGAGTTGTAGCTCTAGCTTTCATCTTCTTATACCTATAGAGACATACCTTGTTGTGTGAGGTTTATTGTAATAGAACTGAACAAAGCTATAGAGCTCGTTCATCTCTTTAGTCGCTGGTGACAGGCAATTTTGCCGATCCACATAAATTTCATTTTCGTTGTTCTCTCTTTCTCTTATCCTTCCTAACAACCTAGATCCTTATGCATGTGGGTCCGATAAAGAAAGAGTTTTCTCAACTTTCACGAAACTAATTTATTGGGCAGACTGGAAGGACCATATTGTTTTTGATAACCGAGTAATCCCCGAGGGCCAGTGGTGTACGGTTCAAAACTCGGTGCTGAACTATTCAAAATGGAAGGACCATTTTTAAGTAAGCCGTATTGGTGTAGGCTGATGGAAGGAACAAAAGTCCATGCTAATTTCTGACTCTGATTCATTTTATTTTTGTTTATAGTTGTCTCAGTTTGGTGGTTTTCTCCCGTTTTCTTGTCTCTCAGTAAGGACTGAAATAAAGAGTAAACAGATATAGAAATTGGAGAAAAACTTTGACAAGGTCAGTGCGAGCATTAAGACAAAGCAGAGCTACTGTGAAGTGACTTATGCAAATCATTACCATGTGTTATGAGCAAATATGAAATCCATCATCAAGCTTAGTAACTGTTTGCTTCTTTAGTGTCAGAGACTACATTTTTTCATGTGAAGAATGTAATTGAACCATTTTTTATTGTCCTATTCCGAACATGCTGGAGTCCTAGCTTTTCACATTGTTTTAATCATTTTCTTCTGTTTATGAAATGTATCATCTTGTGATACAGGTACCTGAAACACTATCGGAAGAAGTGCTAGCAAAAATGAGTGCACCTCCAAAGAGTGATGTGCCTGCTATAACACCTCAAGAACTTGCTGAAGCAGATGGTTTTGTTTTTGGATTTCCTACGAGATTCGGTATGATGGCTGCTCAGTTTAAAGCATTCCTTGATGCAACTGGAGGTCTATGGAGAACACAACAACTAGCTGGCAAGCCTGCCGGCATATTCTATAGCACTGGATCCCAAGGCGGTGGCCAAGAAACTACACCGTATGATCTTATTTCACACAAATTAATATAACTAAACATGTTTAGTGACCTGATAACTTCCATTCTCTTCCATGATATTTTTCTTAACCCAAGGTCTTTGGTAGGTTGACTGCGATAACTCAGCTTGTTCACCATGGGATGATCTTTGTACCTATCGGATACACATTCGGTGCTGGTATGTTTGAAATGGAGAAAGTGAAAGGAGGAAGTCCATATGGGGCGGGAACATTTGCTGGGGATGGCTCGAGACAGCCATCCGATCTTGAATTGCAGCAGGCGTTTCACCAGGGTAAATACATTGCCGGTATTGCCAAGAAACTCAAGGGTGCAGCCTAATTTCTCTCCTGCAAAGATAATCTTTGCATTCACACATTTCTTCTCAAATCCTAAAAAAAAGAACTAGAAAAATTTATCTCTGTGATTGTTGAAGTCTTTTTTTCCTTCATTGGGTATGAAATCTAATCTGTATGTGTCTGATTCACTGTAATTGTGTGCGTCAAAAGTACCAAATTGTGTTTTAAAATTGTTGCAAATACAACCCAAGCTGAATACTCTATTATTTATAGTGAGTGATTGACTGAATGAAACAAAATCAAGAATCCATGATTTTCCACAGTTTGAATTTATCACATTATGTGTTTATATCAAACAATATCAATGTACAGTTAAGTGAATTAATAATATGAGAATATATATTAATTAACTATGGTTAAATAATAAAAGTCTATTTGCAAACACGCGGCGAACAATTTAGTGTACATGTTGGTCTTACGTTTACGAGTAGATGGCCACTTTTAATGGTGCTATTTAAAATAGTAAATAGCACGGGCTAGTCAGTTTTCGGACTGGTAATTAAAAAATAGTCAGCGTTTGTAAAGTCATTGAAGCCACTATTTTGCTGCAACACGGACTGGTCCATCATGATATACTGGAGATTGATGCACCTGTGTATGAACTTCCAGCATATTATGCTGGAACTCCAACATGCAGAAAGTTCCAGCATAATATACTGGAGACTGGAGCACCTGTATATGAACTTCCAGCATATTATGCTGGACCGGTATATTATACTGGAACTCCAGTATATTATGCTGAAATATTTTTTGAATTTCGAACAATATTTTCATTTAGATATCTTTACATAAAAAGTAGCTAAATTTTAATTATTTATAAAACTGTGGCTATTTTTGAATTGCCATTTATAAATTTGGCTATTTTTGAATTTCTCCCTTTAAAATACAATCGCAGGTTACAACACATTTAATTTTTGGTCACTTCCTTTAACCACGTTTACAATAAAAATGATCCAGCCCCACACATTTAATTTTCGGAAAAGGGCCTGATATGCCCCTCTACTATGATATATTGTTCAATACCGTCCCCCGTTATACTTTCCGTCCCTTAAAGCTCTTACCGTCCAACAAAGTTGTATATATGCCCCTATTTTAACGGCTGGGACACGTGGCACGCTCTGAGAAAACCAAGAACCCCCTACACTAAATAAACCCAACTCGCCTCAATTTCCTTGCCCCGCCTGACTCAATAACCCATAAATCAAAAACCCACCGTAAAAACACAAACAAAACATCAAAATTCTAGGGTTTCTTCGTCGTTGCCATTGTGATAAACCCATAAATCAAAAACCCACCGTAAAAACACAAACAAAACATCAAAATTCTAGGGCTTCTTCGTTGTTCCCATTGTTTAGTATTCATCTGGTCGGAAATTGCTGTACAATGTTCGTCGACGAGGATCTGCCGTTGTGGGGAAGTTGCTAATCACTTTACTTCAAAAGTCTCTTAAACCCTGGTAGAAGATTTTACAAATGTCCTAAACCTGAGATACTTTTTATTTCTATATTTCGATTTCTGTTACAATTCCCAACTTTATAGTGTTCAATTTTTGAATTTATTTTGTTGTGGTTTGTGTAGAGTGAAGGATGTGGGTTTCGGGAATGGCATGATGAAGAATATTCTGATGTTGCTTTAATTGCAATTAACAATGTAAGATTAGAAGCTGCAAATCGCGAGATTAAGATGTTGAATGTTTCTTTGGAAGCTCTTAAGGTTGAAAGAGACGGGCTGACTGAAAAGATTGAACTTATAGAGGCTATGAAGAATTTTGAAAGTTAAAAACATATGGAATTGGAAGCAAAAATGGTGAAGTTGAAGATGATCATCACAATTTTATGCTCGCTAATAGTTGAATTTGCATTCTCCTCTATAATGAAGTGAAATTATGTTGAAATTACTTTGTAGAAGGGGAATGTTGTATCTACAGTTTTCGTGAATATTTTGTAGAAGGGGAATGTTGAAATTGTCATTTTATTGTGTTGAAATTATGTTGAAATATGTCCATAAGTATTGGCAGTTTCTATTAGATGTTTAATGGTTGGATTTTGTATTGTAATGACATTGTTAAGTTAATTATTATTGGCAATTTGTTTATGATAATTCTGGCAGTTTTCATTAGATGTTTAATGTTGAATTTGTTAAGTCATTGTTAACCAAATGCTAACAAATAGTGATCCCAATTCGAATATATTTATGGGATGCTCAAAATGAGCTCCTTCAAGCACACACAAAACTGGGCATTAAATACAAACACAATCTTTTTTAGGATAAAATCTGCAGTAACAAATACAACAAAAACTGCTTCAGGACAGCAGTAACAAGTCGCAGTAACAAAAACTGGGCAACAAAAACTAAGCAATAAAAATTGGGCAGTAAGGCAGCAAAAACCAGGCAAAAACTAAGCAACAAAAACTGGGCAGTAAGGCAACAAAACTGGGCAGTAACTTCAATTTAGACAAACCAACTACATAATTCAATAAGTCATAATTCTGCCTATTACATCAAATTGGAGAAGTGGATGCCATTGCTATAACTTTAAAAACTCACTCAACCTTAGTCATAACAAGGTATCCAACTCCATATGCTAACAAAAATAAACCAAGTGTTTAAGTTTCACTTTAGCTACCAACTAATAAAACAAGTCCTAATTAGATTATCAAGGCCCTTTTCTTATCTTCAATTTCTCAATTCTTTGTCTTGTTTGCATCTCCAATTGATTCCAAGTGATTGTTGCCTTTCCCTTCCATATCAAGTTTACTGGGGAGTATGGAAGATCAGCAGGTTCACTTACACCTGTGTTATCTCCTGTAAACTTGATTGTCATTGTCCCAGTGTTCATACCAACCTTCTGCCTTTCCATAAGTCTAGTTTGCGATTCTTATATAATACTAGGCCTTAATGGAGGTTCAGGACCATCATCAAAATCAGAAAAATGCTCCAGAATTGGAGTAGGCATAAAGATAAATGATTGACTGCTGCCAATGCCTTCACTTGTTTGAGACACTTGGGGTGATGATAAACTGATATATGTCAATACCTCATCATCATCAGTGTCTTCATTAATCAAAGTCCTTTGTCTTTTGGCTAGCTTCTTAGCCCTAGATGTCTGCCCATCATTTTCATTTGATGGTTGCTTCTTCTTTGTCACTTCTGCACATTCATTGGTTGTTTAATGAAAGAAAGAAATAGTTAATATCGATTAAGTATAATAATAAGTTCATAAATAAAAAGTGGGTCTATACCTTTTTTACATCCCCTTGCATTATGATTTGTCTCTCCACAATTGTCACAAGCCGTAATTCTGCCTTTTCTAGACTGACTACACTCCCCTTGCCTCTTGCTTGCCTCATCCTTTTGTCTATATCTTTTGACTTTAGGCCTGCCAGCTTGTTTCACCAGTTCTGGAGGTCCCATGGCTTGAGATGGATCTAGTTTCCAGAATTTCTCACAGGGTACAGGTTGTAACTTATGCTTGTAAGTAAGTAGAAAGGATTCTTTGCTATACCACCAATGCATCTCCTTCAAAGGGTCTTCCTTTAATTACAAGCATGATTTTACTGCATGAGGACATGGGTTTCCAGAAAGATACCATCCTCTACATGTGCATCTTTTTCCCTGTAAATTGACAATGAATTTGTCAACCCCTTCTCCTATTTCAAATCCATCATCACCATTTAAATCAACCTCAATGGAATGAGCTATCGTCAGATAGTCATTAAGCTTCATGCTTTGAGGACTGTAGCCTGTCTTTCATGTTCTCACCTCATCTTCATGCTTTCTCAACTGACTCATTACTTTAATTCTTATATCTTCCAAAATCTTGATGATGGGCTTGTATATTAGCTTCTTATATCCAAGAATTGAAATATTATGTAAAATTGTTATCCACGCCTTGATTTTTACAGATAGTGTCAAAGTATGTCCCACACCAATTCTGGGGTGGGTGCTTTAACAGGTCTGTAACAGCTGCTTCCTTCAACTGTCCCAACTTGCTCAATTGATCCTTAAAATCTTCTTCATAAGTGGCCCAAGCACTCCACCAAAGTAACTTCTTCATTTCAAGACCTCTATACTCTTTGCACCAGTTTGACTCTACATGTTTCATACAGAACCTATGCTTTACTTCAGGAAGTACTGTATTTATTGCCTCCATTAATCCCTGCACATATCAAAATATTGTAGCAGAGTAGTAATGAAAAAGTTATAACAGATTAGTAATGAAAAAGTTATAACAGATTAGTAATGAAATTATACCTTCTGCATATCCAACATAAATGTGACTCCATCGCCCATATTCAAGTCCAATGAATTGTGAAGAAGCTCCAGAAACCAAGTTCAACTTCTTTTTGTTTCCCTATCAACTACAGCCCAAGCAAGTGGATAAAAGTGATTCATGTTATCTTGCCCAACAACAACTAGTAGTTGTCCTTTAGCCTTCCTCTTTAAGAATGTACAATCAAGCCCAATAAATGGTATCAAGCCCTCTTTATACCCCATCTTCAATACCTGAAAACAAATGTACATTCTAAGGAATTTCCTTTTGCCTTGAAACAATATTTTTTTAGATAAATTAATAACCACGTCACTTCCAGGATTACTATCCCTCAAAGCATTGGCATATGCTTCAAGCTTGTTATAATCATCAGTGAAACTCTCTTCCAACTTCTCCAATATCATTCTTTTTTCCCTTTTAACCTTTGATTTACTAGCATTAAGTTGAAATGAATTCTTCAGGTCTGCCCTCATTTCTTTCACCTTATACTTAGGGTTGTGTTGCAACTTCTTCTTGAAGGGAAATACGACATTTAAATGGGCAGCCGTTTATACCTCACTTTAATTTTGTCACTTTTCAACATCTCTATTTTCTTTTGATTAACCAATGAATAAAGTTTCATGGACTTTCTAGCTTCAGGAATGTCCTTGAAAGACATGCTTTAATAAATCTCTTTGTATTCATTAAGGTTTTCACTATGATGCTTTTTCCTTTGAGCCTCAAATAGTTCTAACTCTTCAGAATCATAGGCCAAGCCTTCGGAACCTGCCTGATCTTCATCTTCATCTTCACTACTACTATCATCAGTACCAACTAATACTTGAGCTATATAAGCCTCAGTATGGTTGACAATGATTGAGACACAAATATCTTCTTCACACTCATCTACAACATAGACATTTAGTACCTTAAATTCATCATAGACAAGGCATAAAAGCTATCTAATCCCTATATCTCCTTCAACTTCATAATACTTACCAGATGGGCCAACAATTATTAATTGTTGTACCCCTATATACCCTAACTGAAGAATGTATTCATCTACTATATTTTCAAAGGATAATAGGTCAGAATCTTTACCTTTCCAGATGCGGACCAACTTCTTTGAATAGACTAGGTGTGGCTCTGTAATCCAATCGCCCCCATAATTGAAAACTAGGTCAATAAGAACCATCTACAAACATAAATAAGACAATGTAAAAAATTTTATGACCATAAAGTAATATTTTATACAAATTGGACCCCACTTAATAAAGAAACCAGAAATCAGAAATCAGAAATCAAACATTAAAGAATGGGAAAAAACAGTAAAAGAATGCATAACATTACAATAAAGAATGCAGAACTACCACTTTCCAATGTACTTAATCACGTGCATAAGGGATATTTGGACCCCATTCGATTATACACGAGCAAAAACACACAGCTCAAAGCAATAATAAACCATCAGAAATCAGAAATTAAAGGACCACCTCAAAAGATGCACATGCACGGCAAAATAACAATAAATCGACAAACAACAGAGTATGAAGCATGTATAATAACAGAAATATGCATATTTACTAGGAAAAAAAACCATAGCTCGAAACATTATGTATAAATCGCACATTCTTCAACAAAATTAGCAGAAACACCTCTTTAGTTAGCTGAATCATGAAATTTTTGAAGAAAGAACTCACCTTTTTGAATGTCTCGAGTCTCACATCCGCAATTTTGTCACTGATGAAAACCCTAGATGGAACCCATCCCGTTCGTCGTTCCTTTTCTCAGTTTTTGATCTTTTGTTTATGTGTTATTTACGGTGATTTTAGTATATTAACTTAGTTGGTCGGGTTTATGAGTCGGGCGAGGCAGGGGAATTGGGGCGGGTTGGGTTTATTTAGTGTAGTGGGTTCTTGGTCTTCTCAGAGCGTGCCACGTGTCCCATCTGTTAAAATAGGGATATATATACAACTTTGTTGGACGATAAGGGCTTTAAGGGACGGAAAGTATAATGGGAGACGGTATTAAACAATATATCATAGTAGAGGGGTATATCAAGTCCTTTTCCGTTTAATTTTTGCTCACTTCCTTTAACCACGTTTACAATAAAAATGATCCAGCCCCGGGGGACGCACGTTAATATTGGATAACTTTATCTTATCACAACATATGATTAACAGGTTTGACCCCATAAAAGGCAGGTCTTTAAATATTATCCTTATTTTTAAATGTATTTAAAAAATAATTCCTGAACCCGCACACACAGTTATTGTTCTTTCAGGAATTTTTCTACCGGATTGATAGAGTTTATACTATATTTACTCTACCTATATTGATAGTTGTCACAAGCTCTATCTGATTGGTTCAATTTTGTGCTTGTTCAATATTCACCAAACTCTACTTGATTGGTATAATTTTATGTTATCTGCAATCGACCTATATGTTAGATTAAAATATACTCGGTTCACATTATTTGTGCTTGTTCAATTATTCATCAAACTCTACTAAATTGGCGTGACTTTGTATTATTTATTCAACCACGTTAAGTTGCTCATCAAAGTCTGCCTGATTGGCATAATTTTTTGTGTTGTTCAACAATACGTTCTTCGATTTTGCAATTTTGATTTCGATCAATCCACTACAAAGCTGCTCCAAATGTTCTTAAATTTAAAATAAAGCATCTAAATACCAGCACCAATGATCTCCAATCGTCAATTTAGTAAAAAATAAAAACAAATCAAGAAGGACCATTTTATCTTATTCAACACTTTTTTAAAGATTAATAACAGAGTTTTGAGATTTTTAAAGCAAATTATTATATTAATGGTTGTACTACAAATTTAAGCATCAATTACCAACAGACGATTTTGACCATAATTAGTCTTCCCTTCCACTTTACAATGCCAAACAAGAATTTTAAGCTTCTAAACTTGAAGAATTGTAGTATTCTTGGCAAAAAAGAAGAGATAGAGAAGGAGCTTAAGGGAAAGAGGCCGAGTTCAACTATTAAATACAGTCAGACGTTTCTATAACAGCATCTTTGTATAACATTCATTCATTATAACTAATTTTTTATGTTATATTTACCTCTCTATAATTATTTTTTACCTATAAAAGCAACATCCATCTTTATAGCAGTATCACTCTTTATAAATTATCCCCCTATAATTTAAGATCACCAATAATCAGTTTACAGACTTTAACCTCAACCTACTACTACCTGGATTGTGATAGAAAATTTATTTACTAAGTTCCTAGATTGCCTTCAAGCGAAAGCTATCGGATTGCTGAAAGTTTGGACATAATTTTCACAAATTCAAGCATTATAACGTTAGTAGGAGACTGGAATCTATGAAATAAGCTACAACTACAGAGTTCTTTCATCAATCTTGAAAGATTATTAATTTTTTAGTAGCTTTAAAATGTGTATCTTAGAGTTTAAATCTTTGTACATTTAGTTATAAATTTATTAATAATATATTGTCTTTATTTAGTAATTAATTAGTGAAAGATGCATATTTTGTGTATTTACATGTGAATACTTTTTTTATCTTTTACATGTAATATCAAAAAATACAAAAAGAAAAAGATTTTTGGATAATTTTATTTATAACAGCTAAAAAATATTAAAATATCAAATATTATTATATGTTTATAACAATCATTTACTATAAAAATAAAAAGATATTAAAACAAATGATGTTGTTATAGAAATGTTTGACGTTACGGCCCATTACGAGAGTATTCAGCTAAGACTAGTCCTATTGGACTTTACATATCCCACCGTCGCTTAGACTTTACATTTGATCTACACTGTTGTTTCCATCTTTTACTCATTGTGTATCTTTCTATTGTCAACAAATAAAGGCACACTCTTGATTTTTATTTTATTTTTTCCTTTTTACTCCTTTTATCTATTAGCAAAATATGCCTTTTTAGAAATATTATGAAGGAATTACAATGGGAGAGGGAATGAAAGCATAGTCTGTATTTAACTAAAAGAATTTAAAATATAAAAAAAATAAATGAAAAAGTCAAGATATATATATATATATATATATATATATATATATATATATATATATATATATATATATNTAATTATATTTTCAATTTTATTTTAAAAATTAAATTCCCCTTGTAATGGAAGGAGGGGGAAATGAAAGAGATAAGGTGTAAGCAGATGCGAATTCAGGATTTTAAAATAATGGGCGTACTATTGTGAAGAGGTAGATCTAGAATTTATATTTGACTGGTTTAACTTTAGTCTTTTACTATAACTCACTACATTTTTAAATTATAGGTTCAAATTATATTCTTTTTAAAGTTTTAAAAATTTTCAAATATATATCTATACTTTGTGCTGAAAACAAGACCGTTCAGAGTGAGATTAGAACTGCCAATTTCACTTATAAAGATGCACGCAATAATAATTGCACCATAATCGTTTTTGAACATGGGTTCATGTACATATATTTAAGTAATTTTGAAAAAATATAACACTGTTTACATAATTTAGGGAGATAAACATGAGTTCCCGACTTCACGTGTACCCATATTCCTCAACTTGAATACGCCTCGGGGGGCAAGTGTGAACATTTGTGAGGAAAACCCTTCAAAATCAATCATGAAGATTATAGAAAGGGTTTATTCTTTTTTCTTTTTTTTTTGTGTTTTTTTTTATTTGGGGTGGTGGTGGTGGGGGGGGGGGGTTGCCATTAGGGATAAACAGTAGGTCAGACCTAGCTTTTTCTTCTCTACATATAAATCAACACTCGTCATGATTAAGAAAAGGTATAAACCGTAGATTATTAATCATTAAAGATAAGACCTACAATAAATTTCTTAAATTATATATTTATATAAGAGGAACGTATGTGTATGTGTTATGATGATGTCAGGATGAGGTGATCCTTAATTAATTATAACAGAAAAAGAATATAACATACTATAATTTGAGCAGTTTCTGAGCCACACGGGAAAACAAAATAAAATAATTGTTTTGTAGGTTTAAAGATTTCTTGTTCTTTTTATTTTTGTGAATGGTTTAAACATTTGGTATTTGAAATTTACTGACTCGAATAATTTAGATTCACGTTGAATATGCTCATTAAGAGAGTAAATACTTTTTACCAAGATATTTCTTTGTCAAAAATAAATAAAATAATTACCATAGTGAGGCTGATTTACACAAGTGTCCCTTATTCCTTTTAGAAAACGTTAGACTTCAATCTAATGTTTGCACATATAATTTTCTGTTTGGCTGTAAAATAATGTTTGTAATTTATAATATTATATTTTAGATCTCTAACAATTTTTTCATAATATTTTCAGTTTAGTAACAAAAAAATCTTTAGATTGTGGTCTAACAGGTCTATAGTTCGAAGAAATTTTTTTTAAAAAAAGTCATTTACTAAACAATTAATACAAAAAGAAAGAACCGACGAATTTTTTTTCCCCTTTATTCAGTGCTCCAATTATTCATCATTTACACCATTGATTCTCGCAAATATTAGACAATCCAACAATTTAATGGTTGACCTATTATAGGTGAAGCAAAAACCATTCTTTGGGCCAAACATGTGCAAATCCAAGCTTGTCTTGCCACCATCTTTGTCAATACTGTTATTATGATGAATTCCTTGAAATCAGTGGCGTAAACATAATTTTTCATAAGCCATGTCACAATTTTAAAAAATGAACAAATAAACAATTTATTGTAACGGTAAGCAATATCATTTTCTATATTTATCCATAATATTTTTATTTTTCTTATATATAACTAAGGAAAAGAAATCGGCGAAGTGGTGTCCCTTGACACCGCATAGGACAAGGTGTAAATGCCCCAGCTTGACATGTAACGATAATTTTCTTTGTTTTTACATTTTTCCAGCACAAACTAAGCATGACGCGGATACAGAGTGAAAATTAATTAAGCTGATGTCTTTCTTCACAAGGTAAGGATAAAGTTGTGCACACACTACTCTCTTCAAACTCCACTTATAAAATAATACAAGGTTTGTTGTTGTTGATTCCTAGAGAACTAAGAATTGTCTATTGTTAACTCTCTGTATTTGTAAAACAATTCTGGAAATAATAAAATAAATAAATAAATAAA
>ML318766.1:0-55619 GCA_005239505.1 Nicotiana paniculata
TCCAAAATCTGAGGTGTAAAACCCTTACATCTTTCAGATGGTATAAAGATGTTTTCTTATCCATAGTGATGGAATTACCAGAGAGTAATAACACTCATTGGAAGTCCAAATTTATAGATGGACTCCCTCCCTTATTTGCTGAAAGGATTCGAAAGGTCCTTAAAGGTACATGGATGAGTATAAATTATGAGGCTTACTCATACGGTAAGCTCTTTAGTGTATGCACTCAGGAAGGTGTATCCCTATGTAATGAAATCAAGCTAAACCAACAAATAAAGAAACATCGTCTCACTGAGAGACAACAATTAGGCGAATTCTATGAACAATTTTCCATTGACATTCCATCCAATAGAAAGAAATCCCATAAGAAAAAAGATTTCAAAAGAAGAAAGGGTTCGCCGGAGAAACGGCATGAAAAGACCCAAAGAAGAAAGGCTTTTCATAAAGCCAGAAAGAGTTTTGCTAAATCAAAAAAACCCCAGGCCTGTTACAAATGCGGAAGGATAGGCCATTATGCAAAAGATTGCAAAATCAAGGACAAAATCAAAGAACTTGATTTAGAAGATAATATCAAAGATTCTCTTTGTAAAATTCTCCTAAATTCTTCTCCGGAGAATTCTGACAATGAGTCATCTACTAGTGAGGATTTACGAGTCCTTCAAGAGGAATATTATATTTTATCCTCTGAAGATGAGTAAGAGTTCTATGAAGAAGGACAATGCTCAAATCAGTGTTGTAATATTGATGACAATCTTTTTAATATCTACTCGCATTTTGCAGACTTAAAAATCAATGTCTTGACCAATGATAGCCTTATTGAGCTATTAAGGGTTATTAAAGACCCGGAATTAAGGTCCCGGTTAATTGACAAACTTCCTACAAATTATGAAGTAGGAACAGAGGTGGAAGGAATTCCTTCCCAGAAAGGACCTTACACCATATCAGAGATCAGAAATCTGGTCAAAGAGAAATCCCAACCTGATAGGTTGGCTACTGTCCAAGATTTAAGCACTGAGATAAATTATCTCAAGAAAGAAATCTCGAAATTTTCTATTAGATTATGATTTATAATTTGGATATTTCTGTAAGTGCAGGTATATCGAGTATAAGCATTCTTTCAATTGATTTGCTCGAAAAGTTACGTTGTCAATTTCTAGCTGTACAACATACCAAAGTTGTTGGATTCTGTAAAGGGTACTATTAATAGTCTGAAGCTATCATATGCTACCTACACATACTTTTTTTTTTTTTTTTGCCGTGATTTCCACGCATCGCTTTGTAAACCCGACTAGTTATACCTACCAGGTCCCGCTGTTTCAAGGCGGGTACACGATTAGTTCCACGGGGCCCTGGAGACGCGGCCAGTTTGTAATGCCTCCAGTGGCCCTGCGGGAGCTCAAACTGGCGACCTGAAAGACTTTGTCCTCAGGCCTTTACCAGTTGAGCTACCCCTCAGGGTTTACCTACACATACTTGATCAACAAAAATATAAAGTTTCCTCTCAGAGGAAACACAATGTTTTTGGAGAATTTGTTAAATTTTATGATAAATGTTGGTGTTTGCTATGACGTTAATATTTGTTGAAAAAATGCTTTTTTGCACTTGTAGAAACTGAAGGTTTACATTCTGCTTAAATTCTCCTGTCTTGCTGACTGCAACAAATGCTTGTCCTCGCATTCATCAGTTGAGGTAATACTAATATTTTGTTGCCAATTATTTTGCTTGTTCATTTCAGTGATTCTTGTTGGAACAAATCTTTTGCATTACCCTATAAATAAGGGTTGGCTTGTGTGCTTACAAATCGTCGTTGTTGAACTGTTATCCTTCTGAAAAAAGGATTAAGTTTTCATATATACATCAATGTTATATTTATTTGATTTTTTTGGCACAACAGACTTATTTATGGATTGAAACAAATGCTACTTAAAGAAAAGAAAGTGATTGGAAGGAAAAGCTTTGAGCTTTGCTCAATTTAGAGACAAAGAAAGAGAGAAAATGAAGTCCTTTTTCACCCAAATAAAGACATTACTCTATTAGTTGTCATAAAAATCAACTGAGTCTTCTAATCACATGCTTTCACACTTTCTTGATAATTTGGTATTCATTTTAGAATAACGTATTTACGAGCACTGTCCAAACATATTATGCAACAACTATTTGTGTAGTAAATTAAATTTTTGTGTGTTAGCGCTCAGTCACTTGATATATGCAATTTTTTAATACCCCGCTAATATTACTAATCAATTTTGAAGATTATTGAGTACAATTCTCAATAGTCACGACGTTCTGAACATTACAACTTTGAGAAAATAATTTTAATTTTAATACCCCGCTCCAAATATCATCATTGCCGCTTTGAGAAAATGATTGTCTCACGACGTTCTGAACCCAACTCACATACCGCTATAATTCCAAGAAGACTGAGGTCCGACAGTGCAATTACTTCTACTACCACTACTACTGTTAATGCTCTGCTCGAGTTCTCTTACACCTGCCATGGCAGCAAATCGCAGTAATTGAGGTTGCCCCGCAAGATACAGGCAGTTTAGCTCAGCAAACATTATCATCATAGCCAGTTGTTTCCCCTTTTCGATTTCATTGACGTTGCATTGCAATGCAGCAGGTGAGGAGAAAACTAGAACTGAAACAAACGCACAAATCCACATATACAAGAATACAGGAACATGCATAGACACAAAGGATTGTTAGGTTTAAAGCAAAAAAGAAATCATCCGCATGTCAGAGATAGTCATCTACTCTGAGAATCATCCTCCAAAGCCTCAAGGTAGTCTTAAATCAAGGTCTTTCAGTTAAATTTTCTCCACAAAAAAAGGGGCCGTTTGGTTTGAAACGTAAAATCATCAGATGTCGAAGAATGCCAAACACCCCAGAACTGAATTTCACCAAAAATGGGTATTGAGGGCTCACGTGATACTGAACAGATATGGAGATACATTAAAACTACAATATGATTTATAATTTGGTTCAACATATCCCAACATTCAATCATGGAAAAGATTCTGGTTTTTGTCTTTTAAGCAAATGGAGCTCAGATGTGTGTAATGACATGGCATAGAGAAGCCAGCCACGCCAAGGCTGCAAACACCGGCCATACCGGCTTGCCACACCAAGATACGGGCTGGGTCATCTCAATGCCTGAATTGGTTAGCCCAAATATAGAAACATCATCATCACTGCCTCTTTATGTATCTTCCCTCAACCTCGTCAAACACCCACACACACAGAGAAGAAAGACAACAACAACAACAACCCAGTAGGATCCCACTAGTGAAGTCAATGGAGGGTAAAGTGTACGCAGACCTTACCCCTACCCCTAAGGGGGAGGAAAGACAGATGTCACTATATGTAAGTTAAATCCTTTTCGCTTCTCTTTTTTCATAAACAAAAGGCTGTTGGTTATTTTATTTTTTTTGGTTGATAATGGAGGAAAATCAATGGCAGAACAGAGAGGGGCAACCACTCTTTTAATGAAAATCCCAATATTCTCTGTTTTGCCTCATTTCTTTCTGTCTTATCTGGGCTAACCTTCAGGGTAATTTCTTAAATCGAGACTTACACGGGTCTTCCAGTTAAAAAGTGAGGGCTCAGATTTGCTGTATGTTTTGACAAAGCAAACAAAAAGGCAACGCTGTCATGGCTGCAGACACTGGTTTGCTACACAAAGCCATACCGGGTCGCCACGCCAAGATACAAGTCTCATATTTTCTCAATGCCATGATTGAACATAGCTCAGAAAGGAAAGCAATCATCACAGCCCCTTTGCAACATCAGTATTCAGTAGCAGCAGCACAAAGAGAGGAGGAAAAGGAATATATTAGGGGTGTGTATGGATGAAGTTTTTCTTTTTTCTCTTTCTTGTTTATTTGAAAGGGCTGTTGGTTTTTTGGTTAACAATGGAGAAATCATGGGCATAGCAGAGAGGCGCAACCACCCTTTACAAAAAATCGCTCTCTAAGAAACACCAGTGATCTAGTGGTAGAATAGTACCCTGCAATGGTAGAGACCCAGGTTCAATTCCCGGCTGGCTCAACTGGTCGTAATTGTCTAATTGCTGGACAGATACAGTAGTGCATCCGAGCTCTTGCACCTTTTTTCCATCAAAAACAAAAACTCGCTATCTCTCTAATACCTCATTCTCTAGGCTATGCTCAACCCTTTGCTTTTCTGGTAGAAGAACTCTGCGTAGGTTCAGATTCGCCATTTTCAGACAGAAACCAAAAAGCTTTGAAAACCGCCATGGCTGCAAGCATCAGTTAGACTTATGAGGGAGAAGAAACACCAAAAATGGAACCCCCCCCCCCCCACCCACCAATATTCCACAGACCCAACTGAGCTGCCACGCCATGTAACAGTTTTCATCAGCTCAATTTTATGTATGTCTGATTAAACTTCCACAAAAGACAAAATCTTCATAGCGTCACATAAAATGAAACAGAGGGAATAACAATAACAGGAATATAAAGAGGTCATTATGTAAGCTCAGAAAGGAATGAAGGTTTAAAGAATCATCACCGCCTTGTTCAAGCTGTCAATTAAACTCATTACTATCAGCACAACGTGTCTGTAAACCCAAAGAATTCATCAGACTCACAGAGAAACAGAGCAAGCACTTTTAGGACCTCCTGCATTCTCAGAGTCACAAAAGCCTCAATTTTCTAGAACAATCAAGGTAACCGGGTTGGCTCAGATTCTCCTAAGAGCTTTAAACACAGATGGCTGTTTCTGCCTTCTAATAAACAAAGGGCTGTCTGTTGTTTGATAATGGAGGAAAATCAATGACGAAACACAGAGCAAAACTTATGTATTTCGGCTATGCATTAAATAGCTGTCCTCAAATCAGCTATTGCACTTTCCCCAACCTCGCCATGGCTGCAAAATACCGGCTGCATGTGAGAGACAGAAGTCTCCATCACAGGCCATACCGGGTTGCCACGCCAATTACGGGTCAGTTCATCTCACTAGTTGCATGCTTTGCCACTTTTCTTCTCATGTAGAAGTAAGCAAATTCCACAAGGATCAAACTTGAATAAAGTACACCAACAAAAAACATTGCGTTGCAAAAGTTAATTGTTTAGTAGTGAGAAACAAAAGATTAGCCCACCATATTCAATTCTGAAATAACGGAAAGTAAGCTGAAAATTTGAAAAGCAACAAATTGGTCAATCAGACAATCACAGATGATAACAAAGACTTTAAGGCTCAGTATTCCATCTCAAGCACCAGTAAAAATAGAACGGGCTAGCCGGTTTTCGGACTGATCATTCAAGAATAACCAGTGTTTGCAAAGTCATTAGAAAATAGCCACTATCTTGCTGCAACACGGAAAGTTCCAGTATAATATACTGGAGATCGGTGCACCTGTGTATGAACTTCCAGCATATTATGCTGGAACTCCAACACGAAAGTTCCAGCATAATATACTGGAGATTGGAGCACCTGTGTATGAACTTCCAGCATAATTATGCTGGACCGATATATAATACTGGAAGTCCAGTATATTATACTGGAATTCGAGTATATTATGCTACGGTATTTTCCAGATTTTGAACAGTATTTTCGTTCAGATTTATCTTTACATGAAAAGTGGCTAAACTTCGATTACTTTTGAAATTGTGGCTATTTTTGAATGACCACTTGTAAATCTGGCTATTTTTGAATGTCTCATGGCTGCAAATCCCGAAACCAGGCTGCCCCGCCAAGTTACAGGCCCACGACTTCCTGAATCCATCTAGCTCACAAAAATCAATAACTTAAGGGGCCATGAGGTCCTTTTGTTGCCCCATTAAAATTTCTGCTCCATACTTTTTAAAGTAACAATACAATTTGTATTATCACTTTTAGCCCGCATCAGAAACTATTTACATTCAGTAGCCGAAAAGTGTATAAAATTGGTGTAATTTTTGTATATAAGATACATAATGTATATACATACAAAAAATATACATTTTTCGGCTATTACTATGAGAGCGGCTATACAATGTCATTTTCCTAAAAACCACATGACAACAGAGAAAAACGCGGATAAATGCATATCCGTGCAGAGGCGCGGATTCAGGATTTGAACTTTATGGGTTAGAGTTCGAAATTTTATCACAACCCATATGATGTAATGGGTTCGCAATCTATCATTTTCAGCAGAAACTTGCATTCGACATATCCCAATATCGAATCATGGAAAGTATTTTTTTTCAAGTCAATGGGGCTCAGATGTGTGTTATGATAAGGCAAAAGAGAAGCCAACCACGCCATGGCTGCAAAACACCGGTTGCATGTGAGAGACAGAAGTCTCAGTGACAGGCCATACCGAGTTGCCACACCAAGATACAGGCCGTGTTATTCCCATGTCTGGACTCGTTAGCCCAGATATAGAAATATCATCATCACCGCCTCTTTATGTACCTTCGATCAACACCATAAGAACACACACACAACTACCAAGTAAAGACAGAGATGTCATTATATATAACTTAAATCCTTCTTCTGCTGTTTTCACAAACAAGGGCAGTTCAATTTTTTTTATAATGGAGGAATGGCGAAACAAAGAGGGGCAACCACCCTTTCAAAGAAAATCCCAAACTCTCTGTTTTTTGCCTCATTTCTTTTTTCTTACTAGGCTAACCTATCTTTGCTGGGGAAATTCAGACTTGTGAGGTCTCTTTGATTAAAAGCTCTAAAAAGAAACAGTTAGTATCTTAGTTCGAGACTTACACGGGCCTTTCCTTTTTTAAGAACTTAAACCAAATAATACTGAAATACCAAAATCTTCGATTTCGTTCGGTAATTTGATATATACCAAATTATGCACACCCCTAGCTGCAAGCATCAGTGAGCCTTATGAGAAGAAGAAAACCCAAAAAATGGAATTTTTTCCAATATCTCACAGACCTATTTGAGCTGCCATGTCAAGATAGAGTTTTTTTTTACAGCTCATTAAAAAAATATGTATGATTCATCTTCCACAGAAGACAAAATAAAAAATAATAGTAGCCTCAATGTACATAAAATGAAACAGTGGAGTAACAAGAAATTGAGGCTCAGATTTGTGTTTAACCTCAGGCAAAAAAGAGAGTCCAACGACGCCATGGCTGCAAAAACCCACTGGGAGCATGCCTTTGCCAAGATACGGGTCGGGTTATCTCAAAATTCCCCGATTGATTAATAAGCTCAGAAGGGAATTACAAAATCATCATAGCCTCTTTTTAGCCGTCGATTATACTCACCGCCACCGCTTCCACCAGCTCAGCCGGCAGCATTGAATGCTCCGGCGAAAGCATTAAAAAAAAAGTGGTAGCGCTGTTACTAATGCTATTCTTATACACTCTACCAAACGACCTCTTAATAACATTGAAAAAAAGGGCTGTTGTTTGAGTTCTTACAGTATATGGAGAAATCATTGGCTAATTGCAGAGAGAGGCAACCGCCCTTTCAACGAAAATCCTCAAACTCTCTGTATCCTCATTCTTTCCCTTCTCAGCTTTTGCTTTGTTTAGAGCTTGTTATGGATGGTTGTTTCCTGTTCTATTGTTACTTTAGAGCTTGTTTGGATGCTTGTTGCCGTTGGATTGTATCGTATATTTTGATTGTTTTATTAAAATTGGTAGTATTGTATCGTTAAATAGGAAAAAGGTCAAAATTATTCCTATATTATCGAAATTAGTCATGTTTATATCCGTTTTTACTTTCGGTCCAAATATACATTTACCGTTATTAAAGTAGACAAAATCGTCCCTAACCCTGGCAGATGTACAACGTGAAGAAAAGAAATCAAAGCTTAAAAGTATCTCCGATCTGTAAACATGAACATAAAGAACTTGAGGATTTATATATCTATGATGAACCATGTAAAAAGTTATAGCCACAGCCTACCCAACCCCTCTCCGGCCGCCGCCGCTTCACCAATCCACAACCTTCTTTCACCAAAGCCACCACAAATTTTATAGCTGATCATCACCTCACTTCATCCCACCATAAAAAAGTTCTATCGCCCACTGCTCGTATTCACCATCTCCAATGGAGACCCACCATGAAATTCAATCAAAACCCACCACTTTCACCAATATGATAGTTGCTATCAAAACCCACCATAATATATGGAACAAAATGGTTGCGGTAGACTGTAAATTGCAGATAGATTTCCAATAGATGTTGGAACAGAAAAGAGGGGCGGGGTCATGTTGAAACAGAAAAGAAAAAAAATGAGAAAAATAACATGAATGGGGATTGGATCATCCGAGTTTTGTCACTGTCCAGAGGGATTTTCCGGTGGCCATCATTCTCAGATATTTTCTCAACTAGAAGCTAACACTATCGCCAAGATCCTGCAATCAAGAATCAGAAAAGAAAAAGCTAAATATTCCCACTGAACTTTTCGTACATAAGATAAGAAACCAAAAAATCATGATTATCTTATCAACAGTCATATAGCTCCAAAATGAAAGAGGAAAAAAAGAACAAGAACTGAAAAAGAAGAACCGAGAAAGAAAAAGAAAAGTTGTCGATTGAATCAAGAGAGAGAGGTGGGACCCATAAAGTAGTTGGATAGCTGGGTCAAAAAAATGAGATTCGGGTTGGTATTTGCCTAGTTGGCACATTAAGTGAGGGGTCCTACTGCCACATTGTAAATCTGTTAGGGTTAGGGACGATTTTGTATACTTTACTAACGGTAGGTGTATATTTGGATCGAAAGTAAAAACAGGTATAGACGTGACTAATTTTTGATAGTAAAGGGACAATTTTGGCCTTTTTCCCTTGTTAAATCTATTGCTCGAGAAAAGTACCCTTTTTTGAAACAAGGAATTTGGTATGGTGAGCTTGTTTCCTATTTTTCTTTTCAATTATGCCCTAACTTACTACTCCACAATTCTATTTTATCCTTTACCTTTTTTTTTTAATTTTAACTTCAAATCTCCAACCTATAACCTACTTTGGCTTTTTCCAAAACTTCTGCCGCCAACGTTAAAGGTGTTTTGGCGCCTTTTTCTCCTAATTTGCTTTAACTCGATTCTAATTAGTTGTGCTCCTTTGTTTGTCCTTCTTCTATATTGCTCCTTTGTTCTGTTTTCTTAAGGTGTTTTGCCTTCTTCTGTTTTGTTTTTTAAAATTATTTTTATGCATAATTTTAGACAAATTTAATATTGAAATAGTTGATGGTATTTTAGTAAACTTATAAGTTATAGTACAGTACGATACAGTCAAACCAAACAACAAAATATTCTTTAACAATAACAAACAATACAATCTATCCAAATATTGTATTCATAAAATGATACGATACAATACAATACAATACAATACATTATAAAACAATGGGAAACAATGATCCAAACTGAGTTTTAAATATCATGTTTGTTTTGATTGTTATTTAAAATTTATTCTATAGTATACTTAAATTCATCATTACGTGACGACGAAATGTGTCACATTACGTAAGTACCGATTTGGTATGGTTGCGTCGTTACCTTATCTTTTTCTCTCATCTCACCCTTCATTATTATTAAATAATTTTATTTTATTATTTACCTTACATTTTTATATAATAATTTTATCATGTATTTAAATTTTTCTTTATAATATTGCAAGTTTATTTTTTATATTGTTGGTTCATAATATCATAAAACAGTGGCAAATGATACAATTTATCCAAATATTATATTCATCGAACGATGATGATTTTCTTCAATCCAGACAGTCCCTTTTTACTCGTCGATGTGGAAATTATTCTGTTTTTTATTTTAGTATATATTGATACAATATGATACATTATGAAACTATACATAACAACCATCCAAACAAGTCGTTAACTAGCAGTATACCCTGAAGCCTGTGAAATATAGTTTGGACTTTTTTTTTAGATGATAATTTTCGGGTATTGAATTGAAGTTGGAAAAATGTTGAAATGGATAAAAATACTATGGTTGTTATATTTGGATGTGAAATTTATATGAAAAGTTCACTTTAAATACACTCGTGAACATAAATTTCAAGACAAAGAAAAATATTACAAATTAGAATTTTAATATGGGACCTTTACACAAATAGACGGTCGAATTTACTGTTACTATTTTTAACCATCATACATAAATTACACGACAATTATACACGATTATATGAAAATTAAACATATATTATATATTTACTATTTTAAATTTAAATGCTTGGGTAAACAAATATTTAAGTTAATTCTTCTTTTAATACGAAGAGCCTACTTGGATTACAATCTCTAAAATGTCATTAGATCAACAAATGATAAACATCTTATTCTTCTCCTCACGGACCAAATTTTAGGACTTTTGGCTTGTTAAGGGAAGAAATTCGTCACTAATAGTCGATATACATTTGTCACAAAAAAAAATTGAGATACAACTATAGACAATAAATTACATCGAGAAAATAAAATCAAAACCGAAAATATTGCAATAATCGTAGTATTTGATTTCAAATATTTGAGTGTTACAATCTCTATGAATTCTCCGATTCTACTTTTCCAATGTAAATTCAAGTGTCTTTGAGCTTGATCTTGAATATATATTTGTTGTCACGAACGATGATCTTGAATTCAATTAGCACAAACTTTGATTTAAACTCGTACTCCTTGAATCTTGATTTGTTCTTCGTTCTTGAGCTTGAACTTGAACTTGAACTTGATTGCTTAAAGCTTGAAACTTGTGGAGGAATTTGCAACATTTGATCCACGAGCCCTTTCTTGCTTCTTGTTATAACTGCTGGTGTCTTTTCTGAGTTATAAAGACTCTTATTTATCGTTGTGGGTGGAAAGAGTTGTGATGTGAACAAACTCTTTCCGACCAATAAGATCAAAGTGTGCAAGGCCGCATTTAATTGACTAGAATATGTCACTTGCATATTTGGCGTGATTTCATTGGTCTTTTAATTTGCCTCAACATGTCTTGTCATTTTGACACGCGACATGATCATATATGGCTCTTCCATTTGACTTGGTGTGCCACGTCATTCGACACGTAGAACCAAATTGAACCTCTAGTAAGATGACACTTGGGCTCAGTGAAGTGGGCTCATCAGTTGTAGCCCAATTAAATGGCTAGCCCAACCCATTTGGACATATTTATTAAATCCATATTTGTTGGATTTGAATGATCAATCCAATTATATTAGTCCATAATATTTATTTGGTCTAACTATATTAAATTAAGATTATATTCAATTTTTTTATGAATTTAAATTCAATAAAATTTTAATTGCCTACCATTACGAATGAAAATTTTGCCATTGCCCGCTTGAAATCTTGACTTGAACATCGCTGTTGAATTTGATCACAAACAAAGATCCCAAATGTAAAGGAAGACCTTGAATGCTTTATCAGGACTTCTCTAACTTTATTTAAAGGAAAATGACATTGTATAGTCGCTCTCTGATCACACCCAACTATGTCTTATAAAAAGGACAAAGCAATCGTTGTAAATATATTCTGGTTAATAAGTCCGGAGTCGAATCCCACAGGGAATTAACCTAACAATCACAGCTATTGGAGTCGCACAAATTCACGTATTCAATCTTCAGAAATATTTAAGTAATAGATTGGATGTTTACTAACTAAAAATTACGTAGTGAAAATGCAATAATTAAGAACTAACTACGAACGTGATATAGACAAGAATTGGAATGATCTAAGGTTCTGATTTCCTCTATTGTCGGAGTCCTTCCTGCTACGTTTGCTATAAATTTACCTAAGTCTTCTCTATCAATCATGAGCACTCAGACTGTCGTAACTCTCTTCCGAATAATTACAATAATATACTATACATATTCTTCCGAATTACGCTAGCTATCCTTAATTACAGCTCACTTAGATCGCACCCAAGATTTCACTATCCCTAATCCCACCTTTAAACCCTCCGTATTGATCCCTCATATACGTCAGGAGTGATGTTGTTCAACAACGACCTAAATATGCACTCTCTCCCGAGTAATGCACACGAAATAGGAACAGTTAATTGATGGCCTTTTAATCAACATCAATAAACATATAGTTGAACAAATAGAGAGAATACTATGGAAAATCTATATTAACGTAACGACAAATTCATTGTTCAATAGGTTCCATCAAAACCCTAGATTAGGATTTTAGCTACTCGTACTAATGCAAAAAAATCACTAATATAATTCATAATCATCAAAATAGAAGTAAGATTAAGAAGATAAAACTCGTAGGAATTGATTTTTCTTCTCTCCCTTGTTCTTGCCTCTAAAATCTTCTAAAGCCAGCTATATCCAACTTCTGGGCGAGTTTAGGCTTTATATAGGTTTAGGTTAGTTGCCTAAGAAATTACACAATTGCCCCTGCGTGTTTCGCTTTTGACTGCTCGTCCGCGGCCGCAGATTTTGACTGCCATACTGCCTCAAGTTCGCGAGTTAATTCGCGGCCCACTTTGCGGCCGCACACCTGGATGTTGCGTTTCGCTTGCTTTTCTCACTCCTTTTTGCCCGGGCTAATCTTCGATTGGCCTTCACACTTCACAATGACTCCAAAATACTCGTTAGCTCCCTCTTAGCTCGGAGTGGCTCCTGCAAAACATCAATTTATCAATTAGAGCATTTTGTTATCTTTTAACATTCAAACCTCAATAAAGTGCGGCTAAATTAGAGTGTAGATAGCGTCTAAATTGAATAAATATAGGATACTATCAACACCCCACACTTAAACCATTACTCGTCCTCGATCAATAAACCACACTCCCCAAAGGCCTAACTTCACTGAGCGACTTCCATACTCGTCACACCAATGATATTTCACAAAGAGTGAGTACATTAGTGTAACATCTACACCTCAAGATTTTACTCCCTCTAGCCATGCAATGTTCCTAACCGGCTTACTTACTCTAATTCAGAGGTCCAGACTTACCTCTCCTTCATGAATCAAGTGCCTACTCACAACAAAAGAGACTCATTCCACAATCAGTAAAATTCACATTTACTGAGGAACTTTTAAAAGGAATAGAATTCACTCACCCTTAGAAATGATATTCTTGTGCCACAAAAAATGCACCATAGGCTTACCCGTTGTGTACTACTCTACTAATTGAGCTCACTCAGTCTAGGATCAAGTAGGTTTTCATTTGGATGTAATGTGGGTTGCAGGTTGGGTAGGATATATTTGGATATAATAGTGACTACACCTCCCTAAGCACTTTAATACATTTATTTTACAGTCAAGTCCACACCTAAGTCAAACCAATATTTTCATCTTTAACGCCACACATACCATACCACACATCTTTGAGCACAATCACCTCAAAAACCACCAAAGAATTATTACCACTCAATATTACACATTATTGACAATGTTCTTCTTTTTTTTTTTCACAAGTGGATTTTCCAACAAGATATACCTTTCTCCTTATTTCCCTAGTTCCACTAAAAAGCTCCACCAGCTACCCCACACTTTATCCTTTGTAAATTCATAGTAGTTCAAGTGCTTACAAGAGGTAAAAGGTTCAAAAATATGGTCAATTCAAACAAGGGACATGGCTTGTAATGTGGTTGCCAAGGAAATAGGATTACAGGCTCAACGGGGTTAACTATGGTACATAGCGATTAGGTGGGTGGAGTATGTATATACATGGTTCAACAAAGAAATGCCTATATCACTTCCCAGACTAAATAAGACTACCATTTCGCTTTGCCGAAACTCGGGGCAAGTTCTAGGCGTTAAATGTCATGCACAGAATACATCAAGCCTCACACACACATGGCACCTGACTCACGTCAGATTGGGTCATCTGACACTTAGCTCAGAGTACTTTATCCAAATTAATCACACACAGTTTAAGGCATTCTTACAAGAGTCAACAAATGAGCCTAAGCGTCACACTAAGGTGCTATCTGTATTTAAGGCATTACGAAGTTAAGATATCCTATTCTAATTCTGCCCATAGACCATAAGTTCCTGAAAAAAATAAAACTAACTACACCTGGTTCAAATAAAACCCTTGGAAAAGAACCAAGTCGAAATTGATTTATAAAAAGAAACTACAAAACCAACCTATATACAACATACAACAACATACCTCTACCCCACACTTAAAAAGATGGCATGTCCCCATGTCATACAAAATAAAGCAAGGTAAGGTAAGGGGACTTCCCTGGTGGATCGGTCCTGGTCGGAGACAGTGCCAGGGTCGAGATGACATGCCCATCCCAGCGAACACAGCCAGCCCATGATTTTCTTTTCTGACTTTTCACTTTGGGTAGCCAAAGCATCAACTCTATCCCACAGTGGCGTGACTGAAGTGCACATCCCTGGCATTTCTTGATCCATAACTATCATGCGTGTACTTCGTCGGACCTGAGATGGTCCTGCCTCCTCTGTTGCTTGTTCCTATGGTGGTGAGGCATGCCTAGCCTCCTCCTGGTCGTCATCACCTTCCTCAGACTCATCAGAATCGTCATTGTGATTCGCCCCAGGTGCCACCGGGTCCTTCCCGATGGTTACTTTGTCGGCACAAAACTTTGCCTCCTTCTTCACCACGCCATATGCATTGTGGTTCTCGGGAACCCTTGCTGCTCTGCACGATCTAGTGACGAGAGATGGGAAGTAAAACCTATACCTCTTCAGCGGTGAGCAGATGAACATCTCTGACTGGATAAGTTGAGCCACATCAAAATCGTGGCCATTCATAAAGCATCAAATCATTACCGCTCTTGAACCATTTACCTCTGTGGTGTTATGGGATGGTAGCAACTGACTATTGATTATGTAAAACCAACACTTACCCTCAAAAGTGAGTGATGATGAATCCAAGATGCTACCAGGCACACACCATACTACCATTTTTCCCGGTACACAGATAGTTGGAAAAAGAGATTCCATGTGGTGGGTTCACGCTTGTAAGTCTCATAATAATCCTCAGCCCCATTGAATACCGACAAGCGATACACTCTTCTGATGGCAGCTAGAGAGGCATCCACCCTCGTTTGTCGCACAGTGCATACCCTTTCCTCATGTTCAGGGCAGTTGGCATAGAACTCCCGAACAAGCATCATGTTACCCTCCTCCAGCTCTTCAAAGAAGATGTCTAGTCGGTTCCTGATCAATTCCCGATATATATTCGGGCATTCCACTTTTTTGGTAGCCTTCAAACTAAAACGATCTTGGTTAACACACTCTTTATTTCTCTATTCAAAACTTCTACTTGCCCACTCTTCTGTGGATGATATGGGGTGGACACCTTGTGGCGTACATCATACTTCTTTAACAACTTCTCGAAGGCTCGATTACAAAAATGAGTGCCTCCGTCACTGATTATTTCCCTTTGAGTGCCAAATTGGGTGAAAATATTCTTTCTCAAAAAAACAATCACCCCATTTGCATCATTTGTAGGGAGCGTTGCAGCCTCCACCCATTTGGACACGTAATCCACAGCGACGAGTATGTACTTGTTTCCATATGAGCTGATGAAAGGCCCCATGAAATCGATTTCCCATACATCAAACACTTCTACCTCCTGAATTGGGTTCATAGGCATCTCAGGTCGACGGGAAATATTTTTGGTTCGCTGGCATTCATCACAACCCTTTACCCATAAATGTGCATCTTTGAAAAATGTTGGCCAGTAGAAGCCCGACTCTAAGACTTTCACAGTTGTCCTTACTCCCCCGAAATGCCCACCGTATGGTGACGCGTGACATGCCTGCAAAATAGAAGACTTGTCTATCTCATGGATACATCTCCGGATCATGTTATCAATACAAATCCTGAACAGATAAGGCTCATACCAATAATACATGCAACAATCACGAAAGAACTTTTTCTTTTGGACAGAGGAAAGGTCATAAGGAACAATACCGCTCGCCTGAGAGTTTGCAATGCCTGCATACCATGGCGCTTCCTCAAGACTCGTGGCTAGTAGTTGCTCATCCAGAAAGGTTTCCAGAATCTCTTCTACCTCAACCTCTTTCTCAGCTCCTTCCAGTCTAGACAAATGATCAACTGCTTCATTTTTCGTTCCCTTATGGTCACGGATTTCCAAGTCAAATTCTTGCAGCAGTAGCACCCATCGAATCAGGCGTGGTTTTGACTCCTTCTCGATTAGGTACCTGGGAGAAGCATGATCAGTATAAAAAACTACCTTTGAGCCTATCAAGTACGATTTGAACTTGTCAAATGCGAACACCGCTGCCATCATCTTCTTCTCGATCACAGTATAATTCAGTTGGGCTCCACTCAGCGTTCTACTTGCGTAGTATATTGGATGCATGATTTTATCTTTTCTCTACCCAAGAACTGCTCCCACAACATAGTCACTCGCATCACACATCAGCTCAAATGGTTGCTCCCAGACAGAGGCAACTATGATAGGTGTTGTTACTAGTCTCTTCTTCAATTCCTCAAATGCTACCCTACAGTCATCAGAAAACACAAAAGGGTGATCTTTTTCAAGCAATTTACACAAGGGGTTAAAAAAATTAGAAAAATCTTTTATAAATCTCCTATAGAAACCGGCGTGCCCAAGGAAGCTTCTGATGCTTTGACGAAAGTGGGTGGTGGACGCTTTGCTATCACGTCAACCTTTGCACGATCCACTTCAATGCCTTTACTTGACACTAGGTGTCCCAAAACTATACCTTCTTGTACCAAAAATGGCACTTTTCCCAGTTGAGTACTAGGTTCGTCTCGATACACCTCTTCAATACTCTTCTCAAGTTCTTGAGGCAATCATCGAATGAATTCCCCACCACTGAGAAATCATCCATGAAAACATCCATTATTTCCTCTACACATGGCCATCATGAACCTTTGGAATGTGGCAGGTGTGTTGCATAGGCCAAACGGCATTCTCCGAAAAGCATAAATTCCATAAGGGCGGGTGAACGAGGTTTTCTCTTTGTCCTCTGGTGCAATAGATATCTGATTATACCCCGAGTACCCATCCATAAAGCAAAAGTAGGACCTCCTTGCCAATTTATCTAGCATCTGATCAATGAATGGAAGTGGTAAGTGGTCTTTCCGGGTAGCCAAATTCAACTTCCTGTAATCCATACAGATTCCCCAACATGTGACTGTTCGTGTAGAGATCAATTCATTATTTTAATTTTTCACTACCGTCATACCTCCCTTCTTTGGCACACACTGAACTGGGCTAACCCAGTTGCTGTCAGAGATGGGGAATATGATTTCTGCATCTAACCACTTAATCACTTCTTTCTTCACCACTTCCTTCATGTTGGGGTTCAGCCTTCTTTGATGTTCTCTGGAAGGTTTGTGCCCATCTTCCAATAAAATCTTATGCATACAGAAGGTTGGGATGATACCTTGATGTCTGCAATGGTCCACCCAATTGCAGTCTTGCACTCCGTCAGTACCTATAAAAGTTGTTCTGTCTGCACATCTAACAAACTGGATGAGATAATAACAGGTAAAGTTGAGTTAGGTCCTAAGAATGCATACCTGAGATGAGATGGCAGGGGCTTCAGTTCCAACTTTGGTGGCTCTTCTATTGATTTCTTAGCTGGGGGAGTTTTTCTTTCCTATAATTGCAAGGGCTCAAATTCGAGCTCTCTCTTCCAAATACCTTGTCCTTCAAGAGCAAGTACTCACTCTGCTAAGTCTTTTCCATTGGCTTCATCTAGGTTCATGAGATAGTCTGCTAGAGGATTTTAGTGTTCAATGTCTCATGATCCTCCTCCAAATTTACATCCACTGCATATATTAGAGAGAAATTGGCGAATTCACTTGGTCGCCGCATAGATTTATGCACGTTGAATGTTATCTCTTCATCATATAATCTCATTTTGAGCTCTCCAAATTCACAGTCAATTAGAGCTCTCCCAGTGGCCAAAAATGGTCTTCCCAAAATTATGGGAATTTCCTCGTCAACTTGACAGTCAAGAATGACAAAATCTGTCGGGAACACAAAATACCCAACTTGTACTAATACATCATCTAGAATACTAGAAGATCTCTTCACTGTCCGGTCAGCCAGCTGTAGTAACATGGACGTGGATTTAGATCTTCCAATGCCTAGCCTTTTGTAGATAGCCAGGGACATAAGGTTTATGTTTGCCCCCAAATCACACAGTTCCTTAGCAAATGCATAAGTGCCTATTGTGCATGGGATTGTGAAATTCCCTGGGTCAGGAAGCTTCTCAGCGATGGGTCTCTTCACAACAACACTACAAGTCTGAGTCAGTGTAACCGTTGTCGCGCCCCCCTTTTTCCTCTCCTTTTGGATCGTTCAGGGTTTTTGACATTATTGGGACAACTCGTTTCCTATTGGAAAATGGGTAAGAAATTGAAGAGTCACCACCTAACGAATTAAAGTGCGTTAGGGAACCTAAAAAGGGCCATTTACAAGCACAGATTGGATAACCATAGATAGGGTAAGGGCTTGAAATTACTTCAAGGGGAATGTGTTAGGCACCCCTCGAAGTCAGCAACTGTGGTTCCCGACCAAAAGAACTTTGTGAATTTTAAAACATGTAGCACATAAGCAATAAAAGCACATAGGTAAGCAAATAAAGATTTTTGAGAAGATTCGCAGTCTAAGCACACATATGTGCTAAAGTTTTAAAAGATTTTAGGGTCTAAGCACACATACAAGGTTTGAAAGAGTTATGATTTAAACACACATACGTAAGGGATAGGGGGTCCTAGGTTGTTTATCCTATAGGATCACATTAGTACAATGCCCGGTAATCACTCCTCAGAAGAGGGGCTACACGTTGCATTAGAGTACCGGCTATCATATCCATATCCACCCTTTCCCACCCCTTAGCAGTTATTAAGGTGAGTGTTGTTTAACGATCTCTATGTGTGTTGTTACCCGTCCCTTCTTAATGGCCCTGGAGGAATTTAGGACCTCTACCTATAGGCAGTTATAGACAGAACCCTAAGGTTAAAAGGAGAAAATACTAAGGCGACAAGCAAGAACAAATAGGACTTTAGCAGATAAAAAAGGAAAGAAGCAATTAAGAGGCTCAGGTTTACCTCCACAAATATTGCATGTAAACAGCGCGTCTCAAACACAAACAAAAGCAGTATTATTAAGTAGGATCATAAAACATGATGTCTAGGTAAGTATCAGAATATAAGAGATATGCCGATTTATTTTATAAACCCAGAAGCAGGGGCCCTAATCAGTTTGCCTACCGATTTTAAACATGTTAACCATTAGGCAGTAAACACAAAAGAAACAGTTTTCCAGTTTTAAAAGGATTGGTTACCTAAGGCTTGCCTAGGCGTGGGGAAATGCACAATAATTACCAGAATTATTAAAACAGTTTAGAAGTTATTTTACCTAAAACATGTTGTTCTAAGTGTTGCAAAGACACATGGGTTATTACCAGTTTTACTAACACATGATAATCATATGTGAGACTGTCTTATGTCCCTTTTTCATGCATCAGTAGTTTAGCTAGGTGTGACTTAGTGANCAGGATGCACAAAAGATTACAACATTGTTAAGCATGACTTCAAAAATGTGTAGGAACAACAGTTCATATTAGTGCTATTATTTAGCCCTGAAGCATGATTTCTACGTGATAAAATAATGTGAGTTGAAACAGTATACATGAAACTTAAGAGCAGGATATCTAATGCATGACATGCTTAGAATGTATTGGTCCTAAACATGGATTTTAATGCGCACATAGAAATGTAAGCCTAAGGCATGGTTTCTATCCAGTGATATCGACAACAGACATGGCTACCCTCCCCTTTTCACTATCAATCCCCAATATTCGTTTACAACAATTATTACAAACAATGTGAATGAATTACATAAATAGATAAATAAAAATAAGAAGTTACACTATAGGGAGCCTGAAAACAGGCCCAGATTCTCAGAACCTCAAATGCCCAAATGTTTCATAGCCTTTCTCATATCCGGGTGTGTCAGGGTTCCCTAAGGACCTCAAGGGATCCCGTACAGTGCTCACACCTAGATTTCACAACCATAATTGAGTAAGTGCAGTGTGGAAGATCCAGCTCTAACGCATCAGGGTTTAGAGCGATCTCATAGGGATCCCTAAGCAGTCACACATTAGAGGGGCAAAAATTAAGGACCTAAGAGTAGAGTGAGTGTGCTTGATATAGTTTTGAAAAGGCTTTAGTAAGAAAACAATTTTAAAATAGACTTGCTTGAAACAGTTTTGTGAAACAAAAAAGGAATTCATTCAGTAAAACAACTTTTGAAAAGAGAGAGTTATATAATTAAACAATAGCAGATCAAACATAGAGCCAAAACCAAACTCCACAATACTTAAAGAGCACAGAACCAAGACAGGAAGAACAAACCTACACACATGGGCGATGAGGATTGGGGACACATAGAGCACATGTAGTGCACACATAGTTACAGGAGCACAAAAATTCTTAGGGAACCAACATATCATGAATCTCATAACCAACACAGGATCAGACAACCTAGGATAGCTAACTGCTTTGCACAAAAGGTTCATGATAGAAATCAGGGAAAACATAAGTAAGGCAGAGTCACATTGAGGTATAGTACAAAGGGGGTTCATAAGCAGGCTGATCCTAAGGGGGTGGACATATTCAGAAGCATGTTGATAAAGCAGTAAAGTAGACATATTAGTTGCAGGTTGATCAACAAAACCACAGATAGAAACATATTAGAAACATGATAAATTGAAGCAGTAAAAGAAGCATATTGGTTTGGGACTTGAATTGAAATCAGAACACACCAGTAAAGAAGACAGTAAATACAAAAGTGAAGGGACCGGAGAGCACAATAGTTAGCCTTGGCTTGCAGCCGGATAACTCAGAATAATAGTAAGTAACACAGAAATAGAGCAGAAAAGTTTTGAGTGTGAGAGATATAGTTTGAACTAGTGTGTTCGTGTGTCTTGAGTTAATAAAAGAGCAATGTATATATATTAGTTTGAAACTAGGTAGAATAAGGTAAGAATAACAATTAGGCAGTAAATTGTGGAACTCAGAACCAATTAGAGTAAAATCAGTGCAAGTACGCCCTTGATTAAAGGAATTAACTTCAAACGGTAAGAACATGTAACAAATAAGGAAAGAAATCAATGTGTAATTGGGGAATAACAGATAAGGAAACAATTCAAACAGTGCAAGTACAGAACAGGTAATTAGGGCTAGGTACATAAGGTTCTAATTAAGGAAATATCAAAGAATCAATTAACAGTATAGTCAACCATAAAATAAGGCGAGAAAATAACTTAGAGGTCAAAATCAATAAAAGATATCATCACAGGAAATCAGTAAAAGGTGTTAATCACAGAAAATTAGGGATTCAAATAGGAACAATACTGATTATGGGGAGAATTAACATAAAATTTCTATGAACAAACGGAATAAACACATAATAGGCAAGAAGAAGTAAAATCAGAAATATAGTAAAGTAAGAATCACATAGAATCAGGGATTCAACTAGAGAAGATGGAACTGATTAGAGGAATTAACAGAATAAACATAATATAAGCGGAAGAAGCAAGAATCAGAAACCCTACAGAACATAATAGGGTAAAATCACAGAAACTCAGAGTGTTCATGAGAAACAAGCACACATACGAATCAAATCATCAGAGACATACTCCGAACCCAGGACTATGACCATGGGACTTAGGGTTTTAACATAATAAATCAGATAAAAGGGAAAACACGTGAATAAACATTTAAACATAGTAAAAAACATAGAATAATACGAAAAATAAGAAGGAAAAGTCATTTTGAAAAGGGGTTAAGAAACCCTAACTTTGAAGAAGAAGAGGCATTTTTTGAAAAATTGGAGAGATATTTAAGGAAAATAGTAAAATAACTCAGAATATACTCAGATCTATTGCAGATTTGAAGAGTCAAGAGATGAGTTAGGGTTTCAGAGAGAGATAACCCAGAGGTAGAGAGAATCAGGCTTAGAAACCATAGGTTTTAGCCAGAGATAAAAAGGTTTTACTCAGACGGCCAAGGGTGGCCTGAGAACGGCATGAAAAGGCCATGGGGTGATTTGAACCGCCTCTGGTTCCTTTGAGGATCTTTGGGCAGCAATAATCTGGCGTGTGAGGGAGCCGGAGGCTAGGGATGGTAGTGGAACCACCATTGTTACCGGCAAGCCAACGACCAGCGAGTATGAGCAAGGTTTAGCAGAGAGAGCTTGAGAGAGATGAGAGGATGTAACGGCGGAGTGAAAGAGAGAATGAGGGAAAGAGGGGGGGGGGGATAGGTCTCTAGGGTTAATTAGTAAGAATGAATCTGGTTCGTTGATCAGAAATGATCAACGGTCCAGATTAAATAGGAATTGGTTCGGGTAGGATAGTGGATTGGGTCTGGGGTATTTGGGCTAATTTAATTGAGTTTGGGGCTGGTTTAATTCAGGCTAGAATTAAAATGAAAGTGGCCAATTGTTAAATACCCAATTCGAATTAATTAGAATAATTTGTAATATAGCTACTAATTATAAAAAAAATGAATTTCATGCACAGAAAATAATTTTAAAAAATCTTTTCATATTTAAAAATACAAATGACTAATTTCCGGTCATAAATAGTATAAAATTATATACTTGGGCTATAATTGTAAAGTTATTGCAATTATAGCCAAAAGATGTTATTTGGCTATATATGAAATAATTTGGTTTAAATAGGGCCATAAGCAATAAATTAAATCGAGAAATGCTTTTGAAATTATTTGTGATGCGATTTTATAATTATTTATTGGAAATAAAATGTTAGATAAATTAGACAAAAATATAGGAAAATTATGGAAAAATACCAATCGTTGTTAATGCGTTATTTTGAAGGTACATATGCAATTTTTAACAAATATTTTGGGGAAAATTGGGTATCAACAGCTGCCCCTCTTTACCCGAAAAGGATGAAAGAGTTGTCGGGTAAAGATAGATGGGCAATTTTGACCGAGCGAAACGGTTAGAGAGGTTTAGGCCGTGCTCTGGCTTTTGAGCTTCCTATATATCCCTGGTTTCACAGGAATCAGGTCGTATGTAGTTCCAGATTCATCGGCGAAGTATTTCGATGAAGTTATCACCATAACGGACACAACATCTAGGGTTGGGCGAATGAACGGCTTGCGGGATATCGGGTTTGATATGGTTGGGAGAACTGGAGCGAGATTTCTCCTGCTGGGATAGCCGTTTCTTGTCGGGTTACCTACAAATAAAAGCAATACAAGCGTATACTATGCATAAATTTAGACATGATGCAGGTTCCCGTTGGACTATGGAAGTTATCTTTGGACGGTTAGGGATGATGTCCTTAGACCATGATGTCCTGGTCCATGAATGGCTTGATGAGAGATTCGTAGGCCATGAAATGATGTTCTCGAGCCATGCAGATGGTGCCTCCGAACTATGATGCCTTTGAATAGTGATATGCAAATTGAGAGAGATCCTCAGGACATGACATGGTGTCTTCCGGCTATGAGTATGATGCTATTAGACTATGAAGCCTTTGGACAGGTTGGCGATATTTCAGCCCATGATATGCAATAATATAATGCTGACAAGATAGAGCTTAGTCTTGCGAATTGAAGGGCAGAGCTTAGCCCGAAAGAGAAGCGAAGTAGATAATGCTTGAGAGACAATGCTTAGTCTCGGTGGAAAAGTAAATTGGGGGAGGAGCTTAGCCCCATGCAGATAGGAAGGCAGCGGTTAGCCTTATGCAAAATGAAAGGCAGATATTAGCCTTATGCAAGGGAAGGCATGGGATTAGCCTTATGCAAATGGAAGGCAGAAGATTAGCCTTATGTAGATAGGAAGGCAGAGATTAGCCTTATGTAAAATTTTGTGAGAACTGTGACTATGGAGCATGTTCGTTCTTTTGTGCTGATAGCAAACCTTGCATTTGCGACTGCGTTGAAGTTTGTGACTTCAAAACTTGTTTGTTCTTTATTCCTGCATCCAAAAAATCGTGAGTTTTGTAGATGGGGAAGGTTGGTTCGTATCCCCGCTATCTTTTCTTGCTTCGCTCTGCTTGATCCGATGATCATGTTTATGTCATCGGGGTAGCGTTTTCTAA
This sequence comes from Nicotiana paniculata, assembly GCA_005239505.1. Lineage (NCBI taxonomy): Eukaryota > Viridiplantae > Streptophyta > Magnoliopsida > Solanales > Solanaceae > Nicotiana > Nicotiana paniculata. Next base: position 24,013 of record ML318766.1, read on the forward strand.
ACAAAGCTATATTTTGAAAACGTGCCTGATTTTATAAAAACATAGTAAAAATATATTTTGAGAAATTTAGATGAACCGACGACCGTGACATGGTTCAAGACATTTCAACTACTCATGCTACGGAAGATTCTGCCCCAGTTAGATGGTTGATGATTCTGACCATTATACATGCTGCGATCGACTGAACTTGTTTCGGAATTTTAAGGGTCCTTCTCAAAATTCTGCCCCAGTTTCCAATTGCGGAGGGGGGGGAGGGGGGATGAGATTTTATTGAATTATGACTGAACCCATATGGCTGCATATGTATCCCCTCTTAAACGGGAATTAGGTCAGGCGTAGTTCAATCTACATCATAAAGAATTACACATAGTAGTGTTTGACTACATCTGAATTAATTGGCTTTGGCCAGACTTCTCCGTCCATTTCTGCAAGTATAAGAGCTCTTCCTGTCAATACTCGGCGAACCATATACGGACCTTTCCAGTTGGGAGAGAATTTCCCTTTGGCTTCATCTTGATGTGGAAAGATCTTCTTTAACACCAGCTGCCCTGGTGTGAACTGTCTTGGTTTGACTCTTTTGTTGAAAGCTCTGGTCATTCTGCTCTGATAAAGTTGTCTGTGACATATTGCATTCATCATTTTCCCATCTATGAGGGCCAACTGCTCGTACCAACCTTTTATCCATTCTGCGTCGCTAAGCTCAGCTTCTTGTATGATTCTTAAGGAAGGGATCTCCACTTCGGCAGGAATAACAACTTCCGTACCATAAACCAGTAAATAAGGATTTGCCCCAGTTGATGTGCGGATTGTGGTGCGGTATCCCAGTAAGGCAAATGATAGCTTTTCGTGCCACTGTCTGTGTTTTCTATCATCTTTCTCAATATCTTCTTGATGTTCTTGTTGGCGGCTTCTACATCTCCATTCATCTGAGTTCTATAGGTTGTGGAATTCTTGTGCTTGATTTTGAAAGTCTCGCACATGGATTTCATCAGATCATTGTTGATATTGGAGCCGTTGTTGGTGATGATTTATTCTGGAACCCCGAACCGACAAATGATACGGTCGCGGACAAAGTCTGCCATGACTTTCTTAGTCACTGCTTTGTAGGAAGCTGCTTCGACCCACTTGGTGAAATAGTCAATAGCTACTAAGATGAATCTGTGTCCATTTAAGGCGGTAGGCTCTATTGGTCCAATGACGTCCATTCCCCAGGCAGCGAACGACCGAGGCGAGCTTGTTGCATTGAGCTCGTTTGGGGGTACCTTTGTCATATCTGCATGTACCTGACATCGGTAGCATTTCCAGGCGTACTGGATGTAGTCCGTTTACATGGTCATCTAGAAGTAACTGGCTCTGAGTATTTTCTTTACCAAGACAAAACCATTCATGTGTGGGCCGCAGGTCCCAGCATGTATCTCTTCAAGTAGTCTGGAAGCTTCCTTTGCATCAACACATATTAATAATCCCAAGTCGGGAGTTATCCTGTATAGGTTTCCTCCGTTGAGAAAGAAATTGTTGGACAATCTCTGGAGCGTGCGTTTTCGAGTGTGATTTGCAAGTTCCGAGTACTCTCCTTTTGACAAGTATTCCCTGATCTCGTGGAACCATGGTCTTCTGTCTGCTTCTTCTTCAACGTGGGCACAGTATGCTGGTTGGCTATGGATTTTTACTGGAATAGGATCAATGAAGTTCTTATCTGGATGTTGTATCATTGATGATAGAGTGTCCAATGCATCGGCAAACTCGTTTTGAATTATGGGGACGTGCCGAAATTCTGTCTTCGTGAACCTCTTTCTCAATTCCTGCACATGGTGCAGATACGGCAGTATATTGTAGCCCATTCTCCTTGTACTTGGTGTATTAGCAGGTCTGAGTCACCAATTACTAACAACTCCTTGATATTCATGTCAACGGCCATATTGAGCCCTAAGATGCAGGCTTCATATTCTGCCATATTGTTGGTGCAGGAAAATCTAAGTTTGGCAGATACCGGGCAATGTTGACCTGTTTTTGATATCAGGACAGTTCTAATGCCGACTCTCTTGAAATTGGCTGCTCCGTCGAAGAATATTCTCCAACCGTCATAGGATTCTGCAATGTCTTCTCCTATGAATGATACTTCTTCATCGGGAAAATATATTTTCAAGGGTTCGTATTCTCCTCCCACAGGATTCCCGGCAAGATGATCTGTCAATGCTTGCCCCTTGACCGCTTTCTAAGTCACATAGACAATGTTGAACTCACTCAGCAGGATTTGCCATTTGGTCAGCTTGCCAGTGGGCATGGGCTTCTGAAAGATATACTTCAAGGGATCCATCCTTGAAATGAGATATGTTGTGTAGGCACAGAAGTAATGCCTCGGCTTCTTGGCTACCCAAGTCAGAGCACAGCAGGTACGTTCTAGTAGAAAATGTCGATCCTCATATGGAGTGAACTTCTTACTCAGGTAATAAATGGCATGTTCCTTTCTTCCTGTCTCGTCATGCTGCCCCAGAACGTAGCCGAAAGCTTCATCTAATACCGCAAGGTAGAGTAGCAAGGGTCTACCTGGCTCTGGCGGGACCAAAACTGGTGGCGTTGACAAGTATTCCTTGATTATGTCGAAAGCTTTCTGACAATCCTCGGTCCATTTGGTCGCAACATCTTTATTTATCATCTTGAAGATTGGTTCACATATAACCGTGGACTGGGTTATGGATCGGCTGATGTATTTAAGGCGCCCCAGGAAACTCATCACATCTTTCTTGTTCTTTGGCGGTGGTAACTCTTGGATGGCTTTGACCTTTGATGGATCCAATTCTATCCCTCGGCAGCTAACGATGAACCCAAGAAACTTCCCAGCAGGAACCCCGAACGCACACTTCGCGGGGTTTAATTTCAAGTTGTACTTTCACACCCTGTCAAAGAACTTTCTCAAATCTGTTGTATGGTTGGCGGCTCTTTTGGACTTGATGATGATGTCATCCACATACACCTCGATTTCTTTGTGTATCATTTCATGGAATATAGTGGTCATAGCTCTCATATAGGTGGCCCCAGCATTCTTTAAGCCAAATGGAATCATCTTATAACAGTAGACTCCCCACGGCGTGATGAAAGCCGTTTTCTCAGCATCTTCTTCGTCCATCCAAATCTGATGGTATCTGGAAAAACAATCCACGAACGATTGAAGTTCATGCTTTGCACAATTGTCAATCAGGATGTGTATGTTTGGAAGGGGAAAATCATCCTTTGGACTGGCCCGGTTGAGATCCCGGTAGTCGACACAGACCCTGACCTTTCCATCTTTCTTGGGCACTAGCACGATGTTGGATAACGATGTCGGATATTCAGTTATCTTGAGAACCTTGGCGTTGATTTTTTTGGTAACTTCTTCTTTGATTTTCAGACTCATATCGGGCTTGAACTTTCTGAGCTTCTGTTTTACCGGCGGGCACATTGGATCTTCATACTCTTTCAAGAATTGTGTGTATTCCACTTTCTTTGATGGCGACAAATGGACGCTGATGCGGGTTTCTTTGACAGTCTACGAATCTCCCAAGTTGATTACCTCGGTCTCATCCAGATTGGACTTAGGCTTGTTTTCAAAATCCTCAACTTCTCTGATAATTTCATCGCTATGACATCCTCTTCTTCTGAATCACTGTCCTTTTATTGCATTGTCTCATTGCATGTCAAAGTCATTGGTTCATCAAGACAGGAAATAGCAATGTTGTATAGATAAAATAATGAGAGAAACGATAATAAATAAATACAGATTTGTTGAAATGTAAAATTGATTTTTGAGTGTTTTGGAACATTGGAGATTTTATTGGAAAATGCAAAAATGGAAAAGCGAAAAGGAAATTAGCAAAAAATGAAATAAACAATGCTTGTTCAGCCTTGCTACCCCGGGACTCGTCGGGCCATGGATGGTCTGACGGTCCAATTATTGAGGAATGATACCTTGCTCACAGCTTAGCTAGTAGGGCCTTCCTCTTCCTCCTCCTCAACAATAACACAACAGTCCATGCCTTCGTCTTCCAGGATTAGATTCTTCAAAGCTGCTAGAGTTTCTTCTTTTTCTGACCCCCATATGATATCAGCTTGCTGGAAAGTCTGCTCCAAATGTGGTATATGATGTTCCAATGGATAGTAGGGACCACTCCATGGTGGCGACCAATCTTCGTACTCCTGCCAAGTGTATTTGTATCCCAGCCCAAAAGTGGTGCCATGGTGCTTCAGCTGTATTGGTTTGGAAATCCCCTGAAGATTCTTACCGAGTCCTCTGCCAGGCTCGTATCCACTCCAGTACAGTATTCTCTCGATCTTACTATCCCGCCATTTGTCTTTGTCTACTGCATTGATTCGTCCAATGTGGTGGTAGGTTTCTCCACCCAGCCTTCTTCTACCTTCAATCACCGGGATGGTATGGCGACTATAAATAGGATTGCTTCCGTCTCCATGGATGATCACCTCCTGGTGGTTCCATTCAAATTTTACTGACTGATGCAATGTTGATGCCACAGCCCCAGTGGCATGTATCCACGGACGTCCCAACAACAGATTGTAGGATGCCGATATGTCTATCACCAGAAATTCATCCTCGAACCATGTAGGTCCCATATGCAGGCAAAGACTAATTTCACCAATGGTAGACCTCTGAGAACCGTCGAAAGCCTTTACATTCATAGATCCTTCTTTGATCTCGTACAACCCCTTGCCCAATTTCTTAAGCGTTGTCAACAGACAGATGTTGAGGTTGGATCCCCCGTCGATCAGGATCCTGGTGATGAAGTAGTCCTCACATTGCACAATGATGTGCAGTGCTTTGTTATGACTTAGCCCTTCTGGCGGCAGCTCGTCCTCATGGAAAGTGATCTTGTGACTCTCCAGTACTTTACCTACCGTATTGTCCATTTCTCCACTAGTTATGTTATTTGGAACATATGCTTCGTTCAGCACTTTCATCAAAGCATTCCTGTGTGTCTCTGAATTTTGTAGCAACGATAAAATGGATATCTGGGCTGGAGTTTTGTTCAGCTGATCGATGACTGAGTATTCCCTGGCCTGCACCTTTCTCCAAAGATCATCTGGGCCTGTCTTAATGACGGGCGTCCTGTTGGAAGCATTCTTGCTAGACTCTACCAAGTGTTAAGGTGTATAGACCCTGCCGGTCCTTGTCATCCCCTGTGCAGCACCAACTTCTTCTATCTTGAATTTACCTTTCCTTCTTGCTTCAGCCGTGTAATCCCAAGGTACATCCTTGTCGTTGAAAGGTGGCGTGGTTGACACGGTCACTGTGATTGGTGCAACTACTTTCACTTCGAATGGAATGGGTGCCTTAGCAGGCGGCATAACTTCAACCTCGAACGACAAATGTGTATTTGCAGGTGGTGCCGTTTCAAACTTGAATAGGAGTGATGCAATTACCTCTACGTCTCCAGATGGCTGAATATGGACTATGATGGGATTAAGAGTGACTTCTGGCTTCTTTGGGTCATCACCTTCTATAATTAACTCGATCGACCCCTCTAGGTCCCAATCTTCTTCTATCTCTATCATGTTGACACCTATATGGTCTGGAAGCGAATTGTTGCAAACATTGGGAGCAACTTCGTTTGCCTGGATGACCTTGTTATCAATCATATACTGGATCTTATCTTTCAATGAGCGACATTCATCAATTGTATGCCCCTTCATGTCGGAATGGTAAGCATAGGTCTTGTTTGGATTGACCCATTGGGATGGATTTTCAGGGGTTATAGCAGGGATATGAGTGACATAACCAGCAACTTTTAATCTTTCATACAGCTGGTCGATGGGTTCAACAATGGAGGTGTATTGTTTAGGAGATCTGCGATCAAAGTTGGGTCGAGGTCTCGGGAAATTTTAGCGAGTAGGGGGTGATTGGAAGTGAGATGGCTAAAAGTTATAGGTATGATAAACATGAGTTGGTTGGGAATATCTGGGGGAAGTAGGCTGATATGTAGACGGTGGAGATGGATGATATGTTGGTGGAGGTGCTTACTGCTAGGTGGGCGAGGGTGCTTGATAGGTGAGTGGGGAAGTTCGGTATACCAAAAGGGATTTGGGTCCCTGTGCAACCATTACCGTTCTTGCATCTTACTTCTTAGATATACCACCAGGCTGCAAGGCTTTTTTGGTGGCCTGTAGTGGCTCAAAGTTAGTGACAATTCCACTCTTGATACCTTCTTCAATTATCTCACCCAGCTTGATGATGTCAAAAAACTTGTGGTTTTCAATCACCATTAGTCTCTCATCATACTGCGGGTCTTGTGTTTGGACGAAGAATATGTTCATTTGTTCTTCCTCTAAGGCAGTCCTGACCTTGGCTGCTTCAGATCTCCAGCGAGCGGCATACTCGCGAAAAGTTTTGGTGGGATTCTTTTTAAGGTTCTTGATGTAGAACACGTCTGGTGCATTCTCCGTATTGAACCTGAACCGGTACATGAAGTTTGATGCCATACTTACCCAATCGGACCACTTCTTAGGTTTTGGATAATGTACCAAGATAAAGCATCTCATGTGAGGCTCCTCATGAACAATTTCATGTGAATCTTCTCGTCTCTTCCTACTCCAACCAATTTATCACAATAGGTCCTCAGATGGACCCTGGGATCACCTGTACCATCGAACATTTCGAACTTAGGAGGTTTGTAACCCTCTGGTAGTTCGACATCGGGATGTATGCATAGATCTTCGTAGTTCAACCCTTCGACTCCCTTACTCCCTTCAACGCCCTGAACTCGGCTAGTCAGCTTCTTGAGTTCCTCGGCCAAATTCTTAATGAGCATATCCTTCTCACTGGATTCAGATGTGTAAGAAATGTGTTGGGTGGAGCGAGGTAGAGTCTCCACGTATATGGGGTTGTTCTGAAAACCTGGTGTTTGAGCATAGGGGTGGTCACTTGTGGAGTCTTGTGGTTCAGGGATAATCAGCGGGGTATTTCTTGGAGCGTGGAAAGTGTTGTGCTGGTGCTGTGGTGGGATAATTTGATTTTTCAATGGAGTCGTATGATGATGAGTTGTGGGAGGGTTCTGTTTGTTTGGGGTGTTCTGAGGAAGTATGGGATTTTGAGTGACATCTCGGACACTGAGTGAGAAGGATAAATTTGCCAAGTTCCGGACATGCTCAATCTCCCCTTGGAGTTTCAACAACCTTTGCTCGAGTTGTGACATAGCATCATTCTGAACCTGAGTACCTTGATCGTCAAGAGCTTCTGTTCGTTCCACTATCGTTGTGTTTTATTGTCTGATGTTGCTCAAATCTTCCATTTTGCCTTTGCCTTTAGGTGGACTAGGAGGAGGAGGAGGTGGAGGGCCCGTGGATCTTAATATGATGATGATGATGCCAGAATGCACGAATCATCCTTTGGGGGGGGGGGTATAATCAAAAGAAAGAAACAAAAACAAAACTAAAAGGTAGTCAAATCAGTGAGGATCATGAGAAAATATTGCAGTATTTAAACACATAGTGCAGGAATAAAATCATGTCCTAACTTGGGAGCCTCGTTGTGCCCGAGGTAAGCCTAGCGACAAGTTGATTTGGAGAACTTAGATGCCAAAATGCCTCATTTCATTAATGTAAAATAGACGAATCCAAAACGACACAAAAATAATAAGCAGGAAATAAAGTCACTAATGGCACTTGGCCTTATTACATTTGAAAAAAGCAATGAAAAAGGAAACCTAGACTACTTGGTCCCAGAAGGACCTTCCCCAGGCTCGATCTTCTTGGCTTTGTCGATCAAATTCCCTAGGTCATGCATGCCTAACAACAGGTATCTTTGTCACTTGGCGAAAGGTCTTCCCACCAATCCAGAAACAGTGGTGGTATTCTTTGGACCATGCCGAACCTGGGAACTTCGTGCCTCATTTTCTGCAAAATAGATAAGGTTAGACTCTTACCCCCGCTAGACTCGACTATTTATACACTTATGATTAGCATACAGGCATTTAGTTCTCTAAATAAATGCACAAAACGTAATTACGTCCGTTAGGATTATGAAAAACCCGGTGGACTTTTGGATGAGGCTGTCTTAAAGGGTTATTGTGCGGACGACACATTAACCCTGCTAGGTTTGACCATGATGCATCTACAACATAACAGAGTAAGGTTTCTATGAGGTTTTAGACCAGTACCCTCAAGCAGACAACGTGAGGGGAAAAGGCACGGAACCGTCGACTGCACCGCTGATCGACTAGTTTTACCGCAAATAAGCCTTTCCGAATTTAGGGGTGATATAAAATGGAAGAATGCAACCACTCATCAAGCGTTGCTATAGGAATTGTATAGGCACGAGTGGAATATAATGTTGAGCATGATTATGCAACAATAAATGAGCAATAAAAGCATGTTGTCATGTATTTGCACGTCATGAAAGCGGTAAATACAACAGTTATGATCGAAAAGCAGTTACAAAGGAAAACAAAAAGAAACATGTCAGTTTTGATTTTGGAAAGAACAAGTACTTGAAAGAGATAAACAATTAATTGCACATAAAGGGGGAAAGGGAAAGGTCGCAAGTATTAACAAAGTAAGGACAAGTTCATAAAGCAGTTTGAAATGGTAAAAGCCTAGATGAATCCCCAGCGGAGTCGCCATGCTATCGCGCCCCCTTTTTTCCTCTCCTTTCGAATCGGTCAGGATTTTTGACATTATTGGGACAACTCGTTTCCTTTTGGGAAAGGGGTAAGGAATTGAAGAGTCGCCACCTAACGAATTTAGGTGCATTAGAACACCTACTAAGGGTCATTTACAACCACAGATTGGATAACCAGAGATAGGGTAAGGGCTTGAAATTACTTCAAGGGGAAGGAGTTAGGCACCCCTCGAAGTCCACAATTGTGGTTCCCGGCCAAACAAACTTTGAGAATTTAAAAACAGGTAGCACATAAGCAATAAAATCACATAGGTAAAACAAAAAAGATTTTTGAGAAGATTCGCAGTCTAAGCACACATATGTGCTAAAGTTTTAAAAGATTTTAGGGTCTAAGTACACATACAAGGTTTGAAAGAGTTATGATCTAAACACACATATGTAAGGTATATGGGGTCCTAGGTTGTTTATCCTATATGATCACATCAGTACAATTCCCGGTAATCACTCCACAGAAGAGGGGCTACACGTTGCATTAGCTCACCGTCTATCATATCCATATCTACCTTTTCCCACCCCTTAGCAGTTATTAAGGCAAGTTTTGTTTAACTATCTCTATGGGTGTTGTTACCTGTCCCTTCTTAATGGTCTTGGAGGAATTTAGGACCTCTACCTATAGGCAGTTATAGACAGACCCCTAAGGTTAAAAGGAGAAAATACTAAAGCGACAAGCAAGAACAAATAGGACTTTAGCAGATAAAATAGGAAAGAAGCAATTAAGAGGCTCAGGTTTACCTCCACAAATACTGCGTGTAAACATCACGTCTCAAACACAAACAAGGGCAGTATTATTAAGCAGGATCCTAAAACATGATGTCTAGGTGAGTATCAGAATACAAGAGATATGCAGATTTATTTTATAAATCCAGAAGCAGGGGCCCTAATCAGTTTGCCTACTGATTTTAAACTTGTTAACCATTAGGCAGTAAACACAAAAGAAACAGTTTTCCAGTTTTAAAAGGATTGGTTACCTAAGGCTTGCCTAGGCGTTGGGTAATGCACAATAATTACCAGAATTATAAAAATAGTTTAGAAGTTGCTTTACGTAAAGCATGTTGTTCTAAGTGTTGCAAAGACACAGGGGTTATTACCAGTTTTACTGACACAGGATAATCATATGTGAGACTGTCTTATTTCCCTTTTTCATGCATCAGTAGTTTAGCTAGCTGTGACTTAGTGAGGTCCTAAAACATGGTATCTAATGCGCATATAAAATACAGAATGATTTATATGCAGAGTTCCTAAAGCAGGATTTCTAAATGCACAACATGCTCTCAGGATATGCAGATGAGGATGCACAAAAGATTACAGCATTGTTAAGCATGACTTCAAAAATGTGCATGAACAACAGTTCCTGTTAGTGCTATTATTTAGCCCTGAATCATGATTTCTAAGTGATAAAATAATATGATGCTGAAACAGTATACATGAAACTTAAGAGCAGGATTTCTAATTCATGGCATGCTTAGAATGTATTGGTCCTAAACATGGATTATAATGTGCACATAGATATATAAGCCTAAGGCATGGTTTCTACCCCACTGATATCGACAACAAACATGGCTACCCTCCCCTTTTCACTATCAATCCCCAATATTAGTTTACAACAATTATTACTAACCCGTGTGAATAAATTACATAAATAGATTAAAAAAAAAAAAAGAAGTTACACTATAGGGAGCCTGAAAACAGGCCCACATTCTCATAACCTCAAATGCCCAAATTTTTCATAGCATTTCTCATATCCGGGTGTGTTAGGGTTCCCTAAGGACCTCAAGGGATCTCGGGCAGTGCTCACACCCAGATTTCACAACCATAATTGAGTAAGTGCAGTGCGGAAGAGCCAGCTAATGCATTAGAGTTCAGAGGGATCTCATAGGGATCCCTAAGAAGTCACACATTAGAGGGGCAGAACTTAAGGACCTAAGAGTAGAGTGAGAGTGCTTGATATTGTTTTGAAAAGGTTTTAGTAAGAAAACAGTGTTAAAACGAGCCTTGCTTAAAACAATTTTGTGAAATAAAAGAGGGAGTCATTCAGTAAAACAACTTTTGAAAAGAGAGAGTTATATAATTAAACAACAACAGATCGAACATACAACCAAAACCAAACTCCGCAATACTTAAAGAACACAGAACCAAAACAGGAGGAACAAACCTACACACAGGGGTGATGGGAATTGGGGACACATAGAGCACATGTAGTGCACACATAGTTACAGGAGCATAAAAATTCTTAGGGAACCAACATATCATGAATCTCAAAACCAACACAGGATCAGACAACCTAGGATAGCTAACTGCTTTGCACAAAAGGTTCATGACAGAAATCAGGGTAAACATAAGCAAGGCAGAGCATTGAGGTATACTACAACGGGGGTTCATAAGCAGGTTGATCCTGAGGGGGTGGACATATTAGGAAGCATGCTGATAAAGCAGTAAAGTAGACATATTAGTTGCAGGTTGAACAACAAAACCACAGATATAAACATATTAGAAACATGATAAATTGAAGCAATAAAAGAAGCATATTGGTTTGGGACTTGAATTGAAATCAGAACATACCAGTAAAGAAGACAGTAAATACAAAAGTGAAGGGACCGGAGAGCATAATAGTTAGCCTTGGCTTGCAACCGGATAACTCAGAATAATAGTAAGTAACACAGAAAGAGAGCAGAAAAGTTTTGAGTGTGAGAGATAGAGTTTGAACTAGTGTGTTCGTGTGTCTTGAGTTAATGAAAGATAAATATATATATATATATATATATATATATATATATATATATATATATATATATATATATATATATATATATAGTAGTTTGAAACTAGGTAGAATAAGGTAAGAATCACAATTAGGCAGTAAATTATGGAACTCAGAACCAATTAAAGTAAAATCAGTGCAAGTACTCCCTCGATTAAGGGAGTTAACTTCAAACAGTAAGAACAAGTAACAAATAAGGAAAGAAATCAATGTGTAACTGGGGCATAACAGATAAGGAAACAATTCAAACAGTGCAAGTACAAAACAAGTAATTAGGGCTAGGTACATAAGGTTCTAATTAAGGAAATATCAAAGAATCGATTAACCGTCTAGTCAACCATAAAATAAGGCGAGAAAATAACTTAGAGGTCGGAAATCAGTAAAAGATATCATCACAGGAAATCAGTAAAAGGTGTTAATCACAGAAAATTAGGGATTCAAATAGGAACAATACTGACTAAGGGGAGAACTAACACAAAATTTCTATGAACAAACGGAATAAACACATAATAGGCAAGAAGAAGTAAAATCAGAAACATAGTAAAGTAAGAATCACATAGAATCAGGGATTCAACTAGAGAAAATGGAACTGATTAGAGGAATTAACAGAATAAACATAATATAAGCGGAAGAAGCAAGAATCAGAAACCCTACTGAACATAATAGGTTAAAATCACATAAACTCAGAGTGTTCATGAGAAACAAGCACACATATGAATCAAATCATCAGAGACAGACTCCGAACCCAGGATTAAGACCAGGGGACTTAGGGTTTTAACATAATAAATCAGATAAAAGGGGGAAAATGTGAATAAACGTTTAAATATAGTAAAAACATAGAATAATACGGAAAATCAGAAGGAAAAGTCATTTTGAAAAGGGGTTAAGAAACCCTAACTTTGAAGACAAAGAGGCATTTTTTGAAAAATCGGAGAGATCTTTAAGGAAAACAGTAAAATAACTCAGAATATACTCAGAGCTATTGCAGATCTGAAGAGTCAAGAGATGAGTTAGGGTTTCTGAGAGAGATAACCCAGAGGTAGAGAGAATCAGGCTTAGAAACCATAGGTTTTAGCCGGAGATAGAAAGGTCTTACTCGGACGGCCAATGGTGGCCTGAGAATGGCATGAAAAGGCCATGGGGTGAGTTGAACCGCCTCTGGTTCCTTTGAGGATCTTTGGGTAGCAATAATCTGGCGTGTGAGGGAGCCGGAGGCTAGGGATGGTAGTGGAACCACCATTGTTACCGGCAAGCCAACAGCCGGCGAGTATGAGCAAGGTTTAGCAGAGAGAGCTTGAGAGAGATGAGAGGATGTAACGGCGGAGTGAAATAGGGAATGAGGGAATGAGGGAAGAGGATGTAGGTATCTAGGGTTAATTAAGGTAAGAATGAATCTGGTCCGTTGATTAGAAATGATCAACGGTCCAGATTAAATAAGAATTGGGTCGGGTAGGATAGTGGATTGGGCCTGGGGGTATTTGGGCTAATTTAATTGAGTTTGGATCTGGTTTAATTCAGGCTAGAAGTAAAATGAAAGTGACTATTTTTTAAATACCCAATTCGAATTAATTAGAATAATTTGTAAAATAGCTAACAATTATAAAAAATGAATTTCATGCACAGAAAATAATTTAAAATAATTTTTAATATTTAAAAATACAAATGACTAATTTTCGGTCAAAAATAGTATAAAATTATATACTTTGGCTATAAATGCAAATTTATTGCAATTATAGCCAAAAGATGTTATTTTGGCTATATATGAAATAATTTGGTTTAAATAGGGCCATAAACAATAAATTAAATCGAGAAATGCTTTTGAAATTATTTGTGATGCGATTTTGTAATTATTTATTAGAAATAAAATTCTAGATAAAATAGACAAAAATATAGGAAAATTATGGAAAAATACCAATCGTTGTTAATGCGTGATTTTGAAGGTACATATGCAATTTTTAACAAATATTTTCGGAATTTGGGTATCAACAACCGTGGGCAAGTCTTGAAAGTCGAACTTGCGGGACATCAAGTCCTTCGTCATTTTCGCATAACCAGGCATCTCCTTTAAAGCATCAATCAATGAAATGTTTACCTGAATTTGCTTCAACATCTCAAGAATTTCTTGTACTGGTCATCTTTCTTATATTTGGCCAATCTCTATGGGAATGGTGCTGGGGGTCGCTTCTTCCCTGTGATTTGATTTTTCTCTTGTTCAGGCACTGCCTCCACTATCGGTTCCTATGCTGCCTCAGTCTCTTTCACAACCTCTTTTTATTTATTGGCATCCTCTTGTGCATGTTGTACCGTCACCTCAGTTAACACTGCTGAATCATCTACCTCAATGGGTACTGGCACCAGTGTCTCGGTAGGTCTGCTTTCGCGAGCAATTGCTGGCTCTAGTTCTAGGTCTCTACCATTTCAAAAACTCACTGCCATTAGCTATTTCGGGCCATGTTCCTTTGGATTGATTTGTGTTTCTGCAGGTAGTCTACTCTTTCAGTTATTTTCCCAGTGGACCCAACCAATTGTTGCATCATTCCCTTAAGTCTAGCAAACCCATCTTCGTGTCTCACATGCTGATGTTGTTGAGGTTGATGATAAGCCTGCTGCTGATTTTGCTGGTTGTAGCCCTGTTGCCTTAGGTAAGGCACCACTTGACCCTGAGGTCGCATGGCCCCAAGATTGTTGCTATTGTTGTGATATTGCTGATTCTACTGACCCCAATTCTGACCATCTGGTCTCTGTCCCCCATAGTTGGCCACATAATTCATGTTCTCCTGATATTGTTGGTTATCACATTCCCCACTCCATGACCAAACATATGGTTGATTAATGCATGATGTACATAAACCCCCATTAGTTGCATCAACTATGTGTACCTGTTGTTTCTGGCCTGATTCATCAACCTTCTTGGTGAGGAAGCTCATTTGTGTCACTAGAGTAGCCATATTTTCAACTATGGAGTTAGTTGGGTCTAAGGCCACTGAGTGAACCACAAGAGTGATTGGAGCGTTTCTTGTCGTCCATCTTGAGTTTTGTGCCATCTTGTCAAGTAAGATCTTGCTTTCTCTGAATGTTTTGCTAAAAAATGCTTCACTTGTTGAAGCATCAACATTGACCTTCAAGCTATCTAGCAAACCCATGTAAAACCTCTACCCCAACATTTGCCCCGGAATACCATGATGTGGGCACGTAACCAACAGAACCTTGAACCTCTCCCACATTTCTTGTAATGTCTCTATTGGTTTCTGTCTGAAGCTCAATATCTCATCAATTTGTTGAGTAATCTTATTGGGTGGGTAGAATTTGTTCATAAATTGCTTGGCTAATTCCTGCCAAGTAGTGATGGAGTTTATGAGGAGTGAATTAAGCCAAGTCTGAGATGCTCCTATCACTGAGAATGGAAACAACAACAGCCGTATTGCTTTCGTTGTCACATTGTGTTACCTTTGTGTGGCACATATCGACAGGAAATTCTTCAGATTTTGCTGAGGGTCTTCAAGGTATGACCCTGAGAACAGCCCATTATTCTGCAAGAAATGTAGCATGTTATTTGTGATTTAGAATGATTCTGCATGTACTTGAGGGACTGTAATTGCGGTTGCCAGATTATCAGCGGTGAGTTGTGCCCAGTCATACAGTGTTGCTTCTGGCACAAGAGGCACCACACCCTGATTGTTCGAGTCATTCACATTGTTTCTATTGTTTGGATTTTCTATTTCCGTCATCCATGTCTGGTTCGATTTGTTCTGTTGGGTTCTGTTTTTGTTTGCCTCTCTTGTTTGCACGATTCGGTGCCTTGAAAACTTTCTCAGGATCTAATAACGCTTCGAACAATTCACCAGTTCTTGAGGAATTTCTAGGCATGCACCTGTAACACCCAAGACTACAAACGTTAGAATTTCAATGTATTCAGTTTAAATTGAAGAAAATTGAATACACTAAGAATTTTTGCACTTCTTTTAACTGCAACTAATAACACTATTAAATCCCCCGGCAACGGCTCCAAAATCTGATCACGCACAACTATGCCTTATAAAAAGGACAAAGCGGTCGCGCAAATATATTCCTGTTAACAAGTCCGGAGTCGAATCTCACAGGGAATTAACCTAACAATTACAGCTATTTAACTCACACAAATTCACGTATTCAATCATCAACAATATTTAAGTAATAGATTGGATGTTTACTAACTAAAAATTACGTAATGAAAATACAATAATTAAGAACTAGCTACGAACGTGATGTAGACAAGAATTGGAATGATCTAAGGTTCTGATTTTCCCTATTGTCGGAGTCCTTCCCGCTACGTTTGCTATAAAATTACCTAAGTCTTCTCTACCGATCATGAGCACTCAGATTGTCATAACTTTCTCCCGAGTAATTACAATAATATACTAGACATATTCTCCCGAATTACGCTAGTTGTCTTTAATTACAGCACACTTAGATAGCACCCAAGGTTTCGTTATCCCTAATCCCCCCTTTAAACTCTTCGTATTGATCCCTCATATACGTCAGGAGCGATGTTGTTCAACAACGACCTAAATATGCACTCTCTCCCGAGTAATGCACACTAAATAGGAACAGTTAATTGAGGGCGCTTCAATCACAATAAACATATAGTTGAACAAATAGAGAGAATACTATGGCAAATCTATATTAACGTAACGAGAAATTCATCCTGCAATAGGTTCCATCAAAACTCTAGATTAGGAATTTAGCTACTCATACTAATGCAAAACAAATCACTAATATAATTCATAATCATCAAAATAGAAGTAAGAAGAAGAAGATAAAACTCTTAGGAATTGATTTTTCTTCTCTCCCTCGTTCTTGCCTCTAAAATCTTCTAAAACCAGCTATATCCAACTTCTGGGCGAGTTTAGGCTTCATATAGTTTTAGGTTAGTCGCCTAAGAAATTACACAATCGCCCTGCGTGTTTCGCTTTTGACCGCCCGTTCGCGGCCACAGATTCGACCGCGGATCCGATCGCGGATTTTGACTACCCTACTGCCTCAAGTTTGCGAGCTAATTTGCGGCCCACTTCGCGGCCGCACACCTGGATGTTGCGTTTCACTTGCTTTTCTCACTCCTTTTCGCTCGGGCTATCTTTCGATTGGCCTTCACTTCACAATGACTCCAAAACACTCTTTAGCTCTCTCCTAGCTCGGAGTGGCTCCTGCAAAACATCAATTTATCAATTAGAGCATTTTGTTATCTTTTAATACTTAAATCTCAATAAAGTGCGGCAAATCAGAGTGTAAATAGCGTCTAAATTGCATAAATATAGGCTACTATCAAATCAAAATAATATATTATGTTATATACAATAATTATACAAAATTTATACACTTTATCGGCTATCGAATATAAATAGTTTCTAACGCAAGCTAAAAGTGAAAAAAACCCTTATTTAAACTCGCAATATGTGTTTCTAGTGTCTTTGGCTTTTATGAGAGCTTTCTTATTATAGTGATATAACAAAATACTTGTGATAAAGCCAAACATATTTCTTCAATTTAATTGGTCTATTTGAATTATAAAATATATTTTTATTTTTTTAATGATAAACTTCTATTTATTTTACCAAAATGTCACTTATAGTCTTTGGCAAGCTTATTGCGAGTTGAATTGACTTGGCATGCCACGTTACTCCACATGTATATATTCCTTTGCCTATTTTATTTGACTAGGAGTCATTAAATTTGATACGTGGCAATAACTTAGGCTTCAAGATGAACTAACAATCATTTGGAGTTAGCGCGAGCTTGTATTGACAAGTTGATTTGACTTGACATGCTATGTTACTCGACATATGGCATAATTCTTTTCACCGTTTTGTTTGACTCAGCGACACATAATTTGACATATGTTAGCTTGAACTTTGAGGTAAACTAATAGTCTTGTGGACATTTGCTAATGGAATGTGCTCATTATTTGAGGCCTAACGGACTTGCCCATATAAATTTGGGCCTTGAATTTAACTAAGTTTGAAGGTGAAAATAGCACGGGCTAGTCAGTTTTCAGACTGGTCATTCAAAAATAACCAGTGTTTGCAAAGTCATTGAAAAATAGTCACTGTTTTGCCGCAACACGAAAAGTTCCAGTATAATATACGGGAGATCGGTGCACATGTATCAACTTCCAGCATATTATGTCGGAACTCCAACACGCGGAAAGTTCCAGCATAATATACTGGAGATTGGAGCACCTGTGTATGAACTTCCAGCATATTATGCTGGACCGGTATATTATACTGGAACTCCAGTATATTATGCTGGAGTATCCAGTATATTATGCTAGAGCATTTTCTGGATTTTGAACAGTATTTTTGTTCATATTTATCTTACCATGAAAAGTGATTAAATTTCGATTACTTTGAAATCGTGGCTACTTTTGAATGACCATTTGTAAATCTGGTTCTTTTTGAATTTCAGCCAGTTTGATTGTGGATAGATGGGAAGCTATGCATTACAAAACCAGTAAAATTAGAAAGCAAGTAATACATTATGGAAATGTTTCCTCGATTAGTTACGCACCAATAGAATATTTTGGACTATGGAAAATATTTTTGCGAAAATATTTAGTACTCGGGAAAGGAGAATAAGCCTCTCTAAGGGAAAAAGGCAGTGGGAATCACTTATTACTATGAAATCGTTCTTATATCGAATACACATTAAGAGTTGATTATTAAAAAATAATCTACGGCAAATCAAAGAAAAGCAACATATTTTAGCTCAATGCAAGTAGTAGAATTCCTGCTGAAATCCTTGTCACCACAACAATAACTTAATTCACTAGTGATATTATCGATATGCATTAAACTAAGCTTGCACGACTTTAGAATGTGTCATACTTCTCTCTCTCGTATTTTGCCATGGTGTTGCAAACATCCCACCTCAATGTCTACGCATTTGATAGACTCTTTAACACTTCTATAAAACACGTCACTAGAGTGTAAAATTTGCTTTGTTCTATACCCAATATCTCTGCTGCGTTTTCTCAATGTAATATTACCTAGAGTGTTACACTACTCTGGTAGTGATTTCCTAGTACCAACATTTATTTCAGCTAAACATATGGTTTCACTACGATTCAAAAAGTTTCGAAATATTATCATTCTTCATAAGAACAAAATAGATTTTGTTGATAAATAAAAGATCCTGAAGGATCAACGTTACACAGGGCTCGCACCTCTACCCGTCTCTACTTAAATACTAGACTTGAGTCTACAACTGATGTCGAATTATGAAGTACGGCGTAACCTCACATCATACATTGTGCTCTTACACTAGACCAAAGCATATTTATAAAAACAACCGAGAAATTTCCTGCCACATTAAGAGGAGAATAATATAAATACGAGCAACATCTATAGCCAGACACGGAAAAGTGTGAAAAGAAAATCTCTTAGCAATCTTGAAAACAAGTAGAAAAAGGAATTACATAGCACTCCTCAAAACGAGTTAAAACGTAGTTACAAAAGAAAATCACATTAAAAAGGGGAAAACAAACATAATTACAAAAGAAGCATGTTGGACTGAGCATATTCAAAAAGTGAAAACGAAATCTTGAAATATAAGTAAAAATATGGATATGTTATAAATAGAATTTTATTTAGAGTGAATGTCTATCTTTTAGAGAGTTTTACTTTGTGGCTAAGTCATTTTTTCCCTATAAATAGAGGGGTCTTACCCCATTGTAAATCATCCCTAAAATTAAATAAAAATTCCCTCTCTCTTTCTCTACAATATTGTTCTTCTTCTTTTATTGTTTCATTCCATGTTATCAACACGAGACTCTACCGTCTCAAGAAGCTCTTTGAGAAGATTAAGGTATAGCTTTTCTCCTCTTTTTAATTATGACTGACATTTTGAAAAGAAAGTTCGTTACCCTTGAAATTAATGGCAAGAACTATATGACATGGGTATTGGATGTTGAAATTCATTTAGATGCAATGGGTCTTCGAGACGCCATTAAAGATAAAAATAAAGCATCTATCCAAGACTGTGCTAAGGCCTTGATTTTCTTGCGCCATCACCTTGATGAAGGATTGAAAATAGAATATCTCACAGTCAAAGATCCACTTGTTTTGTGGAATGGCTTAAAGGAAAGATATGACAACTTAAAGTTGGTCACTCTTCCACAAGCACGATATGATTAGGCTCATCTGAGGCTCCAAGACTTTAAGTCTGTTTCTGAATATAATTCTGCGATGTTCAAAATTACTTCTAAATGGAAACTCTGTGGAGATACTATCACCGACTATGATATGCTTGAAAAAACGTTCACAACGTTTCATGCCTCCAATATGGTTTTGCAACAGCAATACCGAGAGAAAGATTTCAAGAAGTACTCTGAGTTGATTTCTCTTCTCCTTGTGGCTGAACGAAATAACGACTTGCTCATGAGGAATCACGAAAATCGACCCACTGGGTCTACACCATTGCCTGAAGTGGATGATGTGTATTCCCATTATGCCAAGCGTGGAAAAGACTGTGGCCCTATTCGTGGTCGTATTCATGGTCGTGACCATGGACAAGGAAGAAATTTTCCTGGTGGTAATCACCCCCAAAGAAAAATAACCACCAAAAGTGGAAAGGGAAAAATGAGAAGCCAAAGGCAAATGGTTCGGAAACTGAATGTTATCGTGGCGGTGAAAAAGAGCATTGGGCAAATATTTGTAGTGTACCAAGACATTTGGTTGAGCTTTTTATCAAGCATCTCTAAAAAATAAAGGTCCCGAAGCCAATTTTGTCTTTGACAATGATTTTGACATCACCCACTTGGATGTGGCATTTGATCGGGGATGGATAGGTGGTTAAAGATGATTGAGTAGTTCAATTTTTATTTTTGTCTATTCTTAGTAGTTAATGAATAAACATCATGTAACGATTAGTATTTTATATTCTATGAAATAGTTTTAGTTCTTTTTGATTAAATAAATTCTATTTATAACAGTAAGCTATATCTGTCACTTTTTTTTTTGATGAAGTAATTAGTTTCATTGATGGCATCAAGAAGATGCAGAATAGTTATAAAAGTAACGAAAATTGCTAGCTCCAATACAAAAAGGCAAAAAAATCATCTTAGTACTAGAGAGCTAACAAAGTTCAGATAGCTATCAGGAGAATCTACAGGGGCTAGATAAGCCCAACTAAATAAATAGACTAGGCAAAAAGCTTTGAGAGACTAGACAACAGTTGATATCCCATCAAAACATCTTCTATTCCTTTCATTCCAGATAGTCCAAGAAACGGTTGGAGGTATCATCTTCTATATTTTCCTGATGGAGTTATCAACTTTCTAAAGGCTCCAGCTCTCAAAAACTTCCTTGAATTTTTGTGGCGTGACCCATATGAGTCCAAAAAGAGATACCATATTCCAAAGACTTACTGCGACTGTGCAATGTAGAAAGAGGTGATTGTGTGTCTCTGCATTCCTCTGGCACATGAAGCGTCTATTAGCCATAGAGAAGTTCCTTCTGGCCAAGTTATCCTGTGTTAGGCAAGCTCCATTACGTGCAGTCCAGTTGAAGCAAACTACTTTAAGTGGTAGTTTGACTTTCCAAATTAGCTTCCATGGCCACTAATCAGTGATTGCATTATGATTTTCGGCTAACTTGTAGGCTACTTTCACTGAGTATCTTCCTGCCTGTGTAGTTCCCCATATGAGTTGGTCTGGTGCTAATTGGTTGCTTGAGAAGCCATTTAGAGTGGCCAGTAGTCTGCGCAATTCGTCAAATTCCCAATCTTGTAGGTTCCTTCTGTAAATTATGTTCCAACTGTTGTCTTCCCTGTAGTGGTATATTGTTGAGTCAGGCTCTCTGGCTATCTGATACAGTGCAGGATAGGGATTCATTAAAGTTGGTTGCCCAGCCACTTATCCTTCCAGAACTTAATATGATGTCCATTCCCAACTACAAAGTCCATTCCCAACTATATCTGACACTTTACTTTGCAAATCGTACTTTATTCTAACAAAACAAAACTTCCTAGATCCAAAAAGCATTGGCTTTTCATGAACGAATATTCCATCAAAAAATTAAATGTAAATAAATTTGTTGACCAAAAGAATAATGCTATATATATAATAGAAAATAGTATTTCCCGCTACAGAAAATTCGTCCCGTTTTATGTGATCTCATTTTAATTGATGTACCCTATTGAGCCATAATTTTTTTTTTAAAATCTAGAATTAGCTCCATCATGTAAAGCTTTTCTATGACCTTTTTCTGAAACATTGATAGAGAGACCTCAGTGAGATAAAACTATAGCATCACGTCTTAGCTTGTTTTCTTTTCTTCCACAATTGCAATTTCACATTGTGTTAATCGTATTATTTAGATGTACGGTATTTAATTCTACTAAATGACCTTATCTTTCTTATCATTAGCTCCCTTGTTAAATGCTTGAACAAATTCATGAATATATGTAATCGATAAGAATATACTAATGTTTATTCGTATATTTTTTTTGTATGTCAAACCATGGGAAGCAAATATGGATACCTCACAAAGCAAACTAGGATCAATGTTTAATTGTAGAAATATTTGTTTAGTTAATTCATGTACGACACATACAATATTCAAAGAAAAGAAATATTTCTCTCATTTAAGTATGTGTAAGGCAGATGTTACTACAATTCCTGTTAGTAGTAAACTAATTGAAGGCTCTGGAAGACCTACTATAACTCTGCCTAAGGGAACAATACTTATTATAGAGAATGCAATGTTCTCTTCCAAGTCCAAGAGGAACTTGTTGAATTTTAAAGATATCCGTCGAAATGGATATC
The DNA here is from genome assembly GCA_005239505.1 of Nicotiana paniculata. Lineage (NCBI taxonomy): Eukaryota > Viridiplantae > Streptophyta > Magnoliopsida > Solanales > Solanaceae > Nicotiana > Nicotiana paniculata. The sequence continues at coordinate 46,234 of ML318766.1, forward strand.
ATATTGAAACAATAGATGAGAGTAATCTTGAATATCTCATCATTACCAAGAATGTCTCCGGCCAAAAGAGGGTTATTGAGAAGTTCTCATCTTTATCTTGTGGCCTGCGTTCGACAAGAATTAGTGCAATTGAGGCACATTCTATTGTAAACCAAAAGGTTACCGATTCAAATATTGTTGTACTTTGGCATGATCGATTGGGGTATCCTGGATCAATTATGATGAGACGAACTATAGAAAACTCAAATGGGCATCCATTAAAGAATTTAAAGATTTTTTATATAATGATCATCAAGGCAAGTTAATTATTAGACCATCACCAACAAAGGTTGGGATTGAGGCCCCTGCGTTTTTGGAACGTATACAAGGGGACATTTGTGGACCTATTCACCCACCTAGTGGGTCGTTTAGATATTTTATAATCTTAATAGATGCATTCTCTAGATGGTCTCATGTGTACCTATTGTCGTCTCGCAACCTCGCGTTTGCAAATTTAATGGCACAAATAATTCGATTACGGACACAATTTTTCGATAATCCAATTAAGTCGATTAGACTTGATAATGCTGGTGATTTTTTATCCCAAGCATTTAATGATTATTGATGATCAATTGGGATAAAAGTGAAACATCATGTAGCTCATGTTCACACTCAAAATGGCCTTGCAGAGTCTTTAATTAAACGTCTGCAATTGATAGCAAGACTGTTACTCATGAAAACGAGGTTGCGCACTTCTGTTTGGGGTCAAGCTATTTTGCATGCAACAATACTAGTTCGTCTCAGACCAACAAATTATCATATATATTCCCCGTTGCAATTAGTTTTGGGTCAAGAACCTAATATATCCCATTTAAAAAAATTTGGATGCGCAGAATATGTGACTGTAACACCGCCATATCGCACCAAAATGGGTTCCCAAAGAAGGTTACGAATATATGTTGGGTTTGAATCGCCCAATTATTCGCTATCTTGAAACATTAACGAGGGATTTATTCACTTCTCGATTTGCAGACTGTCGATTCGATGAGACACTATTCCCAAAATTAGGGGGAGAAATTGGTGAAACCAAACGAGAAATTTTGTGAAAAAACCCCATCATTGTCTCATCTTGATCCACGTACCTCTATTTATGAAAAAGTGGTGCAAAAGATTATTCATTTGCAGAGAATAGCAAATCAAATGTCAGGCGTATTTACGGATCTGAAAAGGATAACAAAATCACATATCCCTACAGAGAATGTTCCAATCCGTATTGATATCCCTATTGGACATTGTCATAGCTAATGAGTCAAAAGCACGCCTAAAACGTGGCAGACTATTGGGTTCTAAGGATCGAAATCCTAGAAAAAGGAAATAAATGATCAAATGACACTACGAAAGAGTCTCATGAAGAAATCCACGATTTAATAAATTCTGAGATTCATGAGGAAACCACTGAACCCGGGACTCAAGAAAATAAGGAACTATCAATAAATCCAATCGATATTGAGACAAATTTGAATCGAGTAGATATAGTAGTGGATTATGTCTTTACATATAATGTTGCATCTAGCATTATGCAAGATAATGAGGATCATGAACCTCAATCTGTTGGAGAATGTCGACATAGACATGATTGGCCAAAATGGCAAGACGCAATCCAATCAGAGTTGAATTCACTTGCGAAACGTGAAATTTTTGGGCATGTAGTCCAAACACATTATGGTGTTAAGCCTGTTGACTATAAATGGGTCTTTGTAGGCAAGAGGAAGGAGAAAAATGAGGTACAAAGATATAAGGCACGCCTTGTTGCACAAGGATTTTCACAAAGGACTGGTGTCGATTATGAAGAGACATATTCACCTGTTATGGATGTTATAACGTTTCGTTATCTCATTAGTTTTGATGTCTATGAAAAGCTTGACATGCATTTAATGGATGTGGTTACCGTCTACCTTTATGACTCACTTGATAATGAGATATACATAAAAATTCCCGAGGGATTTAAAATGCCTAACGCACATAATTCAAAATCCTGAGAAATGCTTTCAATCAAATTGCAAAGATCTTTGCATGGTCTAAAGCAATCAGGGCGTATGTGGTATAATCGTCTTAGTGAGTATTTATTAAAGGAAGATTATATAAATGATGACATTTGTCCATGTGTTTTTATAAAGAAAACAACATCAAAATTTGGTGTACTTGCCGTATATGTTGATGACAAAAACCTTATTGGAACTCCTATAGAACTCCAAAAGGCAATTGATTATTAAAGAAAGAATTCGAGATGAAAGATCTCGGAAAGACAAAATTATGTCTCGATTTGCAAATTGAACATATGGCAAACGCGATTTTTGTTCATCAATCTACCTACATAGAAAAGGTATTGAAACGGTTTTACATGGATGGAGCACATCCATTAAGTACTCCGATGGTTGTTCGATCAGTTGATGTGGATAATGATCCATTCCGACCTCAAGAAGAGAATGAAGAGCTACTTGGTTCTGAAGTACCATATCTTAGTGCAATTGGTGCACTAATGTATCTTGCCAACACTACAAGGCCTGGCATAACTTTTTCAGTTAATGTCTTGGCAAGATATAGCTCTGCTCCTACAATGAGACATTGGAATGGAATCAAACACATATTGCAGTATCTAAAAGGAACTACCGATATGGGCTTATTTTATGGAAATAATTACAATCCCAATCTTGTTGGCTATGCCGATGCTGGGTATTTATCTGACCCACACAAGGTTCGATCTCAAATAGGCTATGTGTTTACATATGGAAGCACTGCCATACCTTGGGGATCGACTAAGCAATCAATCGTGGCTACTTCATCTAATCATGCTGAGATAATTGTTATTCATGAAGCAAGTCGAGTATGTATGTGATTGAGGTCTGTAATACATCTTATTCGAGACAAATGTGGTTTGAAGTGTGACAAACCACCCACGATTTTGTATGAAGGCAATGCAGCATGCATAGCCCAATTGAAGGGAGAATCCATAAAAGGAGATAGAACAAAGCATATTTCACCAAAGTTATTTTTCACACATGATATTCAAAAGAATGGTGATATTAATGTGCAACAGATTGTTCAAATGATAATATGGCTGATTTGTTCACAAAATCTCTACCGCCGTCAACCTTCAAGAAGCTAGTGTACAAGATCGGGTGCGAAGGCTCAAGGATGTGAATTGATGCTCTCATCAGGGGAGTTAATGTGCGTTGCACACTCCTTTTCCCTTACAAGGTTTTGTCCCGCTGGGTTTTCCTTGCAAGGTTTTTAACGAGACAACCAAAAGGCGCATTTCTAAACATGTGTACTCTTTTTCCTTTTCTAAAATTTTGGTTCCCATTGGGTTTTATTTTAGTTAAGGTTTTAACGAGACACATTATTTATTGAATAAATATTCAAGGGGGAGTGTTATAAATAGAATTTTATTTAGAGCGAATGTCTATCTTTTAGAAAGTTTTACTTTGTGGCTAAGTCATTTTTCCCCTATAAATAGAGGGGTCTTACCCCATTGTAAATCATCCGCAAATTCAATAAGAATTCTCTCTTTCTCTACAATATTGTTCTCTTCTTTTATTGTTTCATTCCGGGATCCAAATTTATCCAGTGTAATTTTTCTTTTGGGTAATTAAACTTTTTATATTAATCTCCAAGAGAAAATGTACAAAGGCAATAGCTAAGCTATACATCGCTAGCTAGTTGTAATTGACTATTTGAGCTATCAGACTTCACTAGAAAGTATAACTATGAATTACATTCCTTAGTCTAGGTGTTGTCTCTTACAACGCTGTTGTTATTTTTCTAGCTTCTTTGTTGTTACGGACTTATTCTATTGCTTCTTTTCTGATATTATTATCTTTTCTATTGAGCCGAGGGTCTCCAGGGAACCTCTTTAATAGGGTAGGGGTAACGTCTACGTACACTCTACCCTACTAGTGGGATTTTACTGAGTGTGTTGTTGTAGTACATTCCTTAGTCTAGGTGGAGCTCTAACACAGGCTCACATAGATAATCTCTTTGGCAATGCTTTCCCAACTTCTATTTCTCTTCTCAAAGATGCTCCAGTTTCTTCAATCCATATCTTGTATATGAGCTCTGAGTATAACATCCTGAACGCTTGAGCTCGCTGAGATTTACCTTTAGCATTTGCAATCACCATTGAAGGTGCTGCCCCCATGATTAGGCTCTGTTGCACTGCATTTGCATCCACTGTGCCACTTTATCCCAGACTCATCCTTGCCTCAAAAATCTTTCGGATCATCCAACAGGCTTGCTTTGGAACCTGGACATTTTCTATCGGCTGCTCCTTGATGTAGCATGTGTAAATCCACCTAATCCACAGCTTATATTGCTTATGAGCTATGTCCAATATAATTATTGCAACAGGGAAAAAAGGGAATCCACAAAAACAGATTCCCTCGGCAAAGTTGCTTTATTTGCAACTTATTTTTTTTTTGGGCTTAAGCATACAACTATTGTCAACTTTAATAATGTTAAGACCCTTTTCAAGACAATAAAAAAACCATGCTTATGTCACTTAACCGGAACCGCTCTCGTTGGAGGCGCATGAATACTTACTTGGAAATTTTGGGAGGTAAATGCTTCCTTAACAACCAAGGATCAGCAACAAACAGCTTAGAAAAGACATATATTCCCTTTTTGTAATGGTGGACCAACTTGCGCAGGCCTCGACTATTCCACTGCATTCTTGTTTGCCTCTCACCAATCCAGGTACTGGGTTACTCTAATCAACCAAGGCATAGAACAATAAGAAGAAACCATCTGGCGTCTTTTTTTTTTTTTTTGTCTCAGCTTGGATTTAACCCTAGTCTCTAAGGTTTGTACCAGTGCTCATGTAATATCTCTTTTTTTTCCTATTTTTTGACAGGTCTTATATCTCTTGTTTCCTTATCAAGTATTATATCTCTTGTTATCTACAACATCACAAACTATGAGATTATTCATCAAGAAAAAAGAAACCCTATGATAACACACAGCAGCATCAAGAACCAATTTAAATAAGGCAGAAAACACACCTATCAAACAATTTTTTTAGACAAGTAGTCGTGACAAAATAGACCTAAAAAAGAATCTCATATATCAGTGTAACTATGACAAAAAGCTTCATTTGGATATTAATCCATAGCTTACGTGAATTACTCATCATTTAGGATATTCCTTAATGCACAGAATGAACAAATTTAATTGAAGGAAAAGAGCATGCTTTATGACTTCTTGTTTAGTCAATCACAAAGTGCATGTGAACTACTGCAATGAACCCATGTACACAAATAATAAATCACATTTCCCCATTATATTGCTATTTTAGTTGAATAGTTGACAGCCAGATTATATTTGTATGTGTATATTAGAGCCTCATGACAGCTTACATCTTTACCCCTCCCTCCAGTACCAACTCGTCACAGGCCAGTGGGGAAAAATGAAAAACATTGTTTTTTAATAGAAATGCAAGTCGGGAATGCGACACCCCTTTCAATCTTTTTCCATATTCTTGTACAAAATTCAAGTTTGCTTAATATCATACCCCATAAAAGGGAACAAGCGGTATACAATCTCAAAAGAAAAAATAGTGGCTTACAAAAGTTACCAACAGATGCAAAATTTAGCTTTTGGCTTGTATTCTGAGAGCAGCAACTGCAGGGTTCCTGCATAAATTGATTCAGTAGTATTACATTATTTTCAAAGTTGAGTAAATTACAGTTCAAAATACAGGTAATGATGACGAAATTATGGAATTCAACAAGGATAAATCCAATAAAACATCTCAGCAACAAAGTTAACTCAAACATAGGCGTCAGTATTCACGACAAAAGGAAATAAATTAACCTTATCAAAGAGGCAACATTGTGATTCTTTGGAAAGTTCAAAAACAGAAAAAATAAGGTTAAAGTATCGGAAAGTATATCTTTAGCAATGATGCCTATGATTCTAGACAAAGAGAAACACATTAGACACACCCATCTCAGAGCATTCACATTCGCATTCATTACAAAGTTAAAAAAAACAGGGAAAACTAGGACTAAGTATCGGAAAGGAACCTATTTATCAACAAAGAAACTCAAAAATAGACGTTATCATTTGCATTCCTCTAATTCTCGTCAAAAGAAAACATTTTTCGCACTCATATAGATGAAGCAGCATAGAAATTCATTACAAAGAGTTAAAAACAGACAAAATAGAATAAGGTATCAAATAGTTCATCTTTAGAAAAATATAGTAACTCAAATATAGACCTTAGAATTCACATCAATACCTAGAATTCCAGAAACAGGGAATATGTGGTTCGGTTGTGGTTGTGACAGTTTTGCTGCCATCCCCATTTCCTGTTCAAATACTAATATTCAGAAATAAATTTAGAGAAATTATTTCAGAATAATGATTGCCGAGCCAGGTCTAAGAATTAGCTCAAAAACAATTTTTCAGTCTTCTAAACATCAAAAATATTAACTGCCTCGGTAATGTGGATTCTCAACATGCATAACCAAATTTGATGACTAAATGACACTTCTTTTTGAAATTGAGATTTTTCCAGATTTATGGATGAGGTCATGATGAGAGTAATAGAGAATTCAAAACATTATAAATTAAAAATAACATAATAAGAGCAGATAGATTGTAGAAGGAATTCAAAGTTTAACAGCAATGAGGCTCAGATTTGTCCAAAAACCATCAGAAAATGCGCAAGTCCGCCATGGCTACAGAAGGCAGATGGCTTACTGTAAGAGAAATAAAAACCAACTCACAAATTCGACTGAACTTTGCCAAGCCAAGATATGTATCAACTCAAAGAGAAACAGAGCAACCACCCTTAAGAACTCTTTCATTTATCGAGTCTAAAAGCCACATTCTTTTAACAAAATCAAGGCAATGTAGTAGGCTCAGATTCGCCTTTTCTCAGACAAAAACCAAAAAGGTTTCAAAAAACTGTCATAGCTGCAAGCATCAGTTACTCTTAAGAGACAGAAGAAAAACCAAAAAGATGGAATTTTTCCAAATATCTCAAAGACCCATCTGAGCTGCCACGCCACGATACAGATTTTTTCAGCTCATTAGAAAGATACATCTGATTCCTCTTCCGCAGAAGAACAAGATCATCATAGCCTCATTGCACATAAAATGAAGCGGAGGGAGTTACTAGAAAAGGAAAAGAGGGAGGTCAACTGAAATTTCACCAAAAGGGTGGTTGTGGAAAAATTTTCATTTGAGAGATCATCTGCAGCAGAAAAAGATAGGGCAAAACCACCCATAGAAACTCCCCACAGCCTCAGACTTGTATCACCATTTTCGTGTTTCCTTTTTGAGGCTCAGATCTGTGTTATATAACTCAAGCAAAAAGAGTTTGCCGCCGCCATAGCTGCAACAAGGGAAACCTGAAGAATGCCCCTCCAAGGTACGGGTCAGTTAATCTCAAATGCCTGATTAAGCTCAGAATGGAATGAAATAATCACAAAATCATCATCGCCACTTTCAAGCCATCAATCATATTCACCACGACTGGCATGACTTGTCTCTAAACCAAATAGACTAATAACAGCTTGTTTGGATGGGTTGTTACTATTGTATTGTATTGTTATTTCAGATAGGCAGAATACATAGATAGCGACACTTCAATTAGACGGATGCAAAAAGAGATCCGATGACACCATGGCTGCATAAACCACCAGAAATCTGGGGGCATGCCCTGCCAAGATCTCCGGATAATCTCAAATTCTAATTTTTAGTTGTGGCAGGTCGCAGGTTCAATATATCCCAACAATGAATCATGGAAAAGATTCTGTTTTGTACTTTCAAGCAAATGCGGCTCAGATGTGTGTTATGAATTATGATAAGGCAAAAGAGAAACCAACAATGCCATGGCTGCAAAACACCAGTTGCATGTGTGAGAGAAGATTCAAAACTCTCCACACAGGCCATCCCGGGTTGCCACGCCAAGATACGGGTCGGCTCAACTCAATGCCCAAATCGATTTACCTTCCATTAATACTGTAAAAGAACACAGAGGAAAGACAGATGTCAGTATGCAACAACAACAGCAAACCAGTATAATCTCACAAGTGGGTCTAGGAGGACAGTGAGCACGGAGCCTTAACCCTACCTTGTAGGGGTAAAGAGGCTGTTTCCAAACAGAGATGTCAGTATATATAACTTAAATCATTTCTGCTGCTTCTGCTTTTGTCATAAAGACATAAACAAGGGCTGTTGGTTCTTTTTTTTTCTTTCTAATAATGGAGGAAAATCAATGGTGAAACAGAGAGGGGCAACCACCCTTCCAAAGAAAACCCCAAACTCTCTGATTTTGCCTCATTTCTTTAATTCTTATGGGCTAACCTTTTCCCTTCTCATAATTGCATACTTGTGAGGTCTCAAAAATTAAGGGTTAGTTTCTTAAAGCTGATAAGCTGATTTTGGAAGCACCGCCAAACAGACTATTACATGGGCCTTTTCGTGAGGGCTCAGATTTGGTGTATTTTTTGTCATAGCAAATGAGAAGGCGACGCCACCATAGCTGCAGACACCAGTTTGCTATACAAAAGCCGTGCCGGGTCACCCTGCCAAGATACGGGTCGGATATTTTCTCAATGCCATGAATTGAACAAAGCCCAGAAACGAAAAGTAAAAATCAAAGAGAGGAGGAAGAGGAAGAGCAATATATTAAGGGTCTGATTGGATGATGAATTTTTTCTTTTGGGTTTAATTCAAAGGACTGTTGATTTACAATGGAGAAATCGTAGGCATTACAGAGAGGGGCAACTACCCTTTTACAGAAAATCCCAATCTCTCTGTTGCCTCATTCTTCTCCAGTGTTTTAAAAAGCGACGCGAAGCGATGCCTTGTCGCTTTTCCATGCCTGAGGCGAGGCGACCACACGAAGCGCTCGCTTCAGTAGAAGAAGCGCGAAGCGATCGCAAAGCGAGAAGCGACAAAGCGCTCGCTTTTGTGGTGGAGGGGTCAATTTTAAGGGGGAAAAAAGTTTGGGTCAATTTTTTTTTTTAAAAAAAGGTTTGGGTCTATTTTTTTATTATACAAAACAGACCCCTAACCTAAGTAAAGACCATTTCTCTCAAAATCAATTGATGCTAGGGTTCAAGACTTCAAAGAAGCTCCAGGTAATTTTTCTTCTTTCTTCTTCTTCTCTTTTCTTTTTCTCCTTTTTTTTTTCTTCTTTCTTCATCTTGTTCCTTGTTCCCGTCCAGGCACCTGATCATAGCTAGGGCAGGTGCGAATTTTTTTTTCTACTTATTTAGTATTTTAGCCTTTTTTAATTAATTTGTATGTGTATTTCACTTTATAAAGTAAATTACTGTATATATATTATATTTCAGTTTATTTGATTAGTATTTTAGCCTTTATTTATTAATTTTTAT